>UELX01000942.1:0-55878 GCA_900480035.1 Eupelmus urozonus
TAAAATTATATTTGTAAGAGATTTTACTAGAGAAAATTGTCGATACTCATCTCCTTTCGAAATTCCGGTAGTTTAGCTAAAGCCCTATTTGCGTTTCCGAAACCCAACGGCATGTTTAAATATAAGACTCTCTTAGGCGTCATGCCACGATAATGACATTTTAGCAATATTATGCAGATTTATTGCAATTATGTATCCTTCTTTGTTAAAAACATTTAGTAAAAGCATTTTGTTCACTTGGCCATTCAAAAAAATTGTAAAATATAAGTATATCGAGTGGAATTATGTAAACTACCATTTTCGTGACAATCAACCATATGTTAAAATGTTAAACTTTGAGCTTGGATAACCCGCTTATTCACCCCGAATATGCCCTATTAAGTCATTACAAAATTAACCTACACCGACTGTCCTAAACATTTTTTATTGTAAATTTTAAATAGCTGTTAAAATCAGAATCAAAAAATTTAAGGACCGTCTGTATGAAGTAAGAAATCCTTATGGGGTTAAAAATCTGTAAGGATCAAGAACACTGAGAAAAATCCTCTATGTTCCAGTAACCAGAACCTCTGGTAAGGAAAACTCTAGTAAGAAAAACTAGAATTATAGTAAGTTGTACTCTTTTATTGTTATTAGAACATTGTTGTATAGTCCAGTTAACAACAATTTAGGGTTGAGGACAATTCAACTGATTTTCTGGTATTAAAAACTAGAATTTTCTCTCAGTGAAGAAATTATTAAACATTTTTTTATTTAAATAATTATTCTCTGTTTTTTAAACTTTTATGTATACAATTTTGCAATCAATTTAATAAATACTAGCTTTATTTCAATTTCTCCTAAGCAAATGATTATACAAAAAATAGAAAATTATTATACCAATCAACCATTAAAAATATCAAATAAAAAATAATATACATATAAATTTATTTATATGTTTATTTTATAATATAGCATTTTCATCGAGTTATGAGCAATATTTTAAGTCTAGCTAATCGGGAGGTTCATTTAAAATCGTTCTCTCAAAAATGAAATCATCTAAACTTTTTTTGAAATTTCGGGACAGAATTCCTTTTAGCATTCTCCAAAAAAGTTATTTTACTTTTATCTCGTAAAAATAGTTATTCGAATCCATTAAAAATATATATTATCTTATCGAACTTTAGTTTTTTATTTTTTGTCAAATCCTTATGAACTAACTTGAATCGTCACGCACTTACATAAGAACAATGGACAGAAAATACTTGTAAACTGTACTTTTACATAATAATTTAAAGCGTCGTATTTGATTATCGTCCGAGTAAATAATAAAATTAAAATAAATTACGCCTCTCAATTATTTACTAGATTTTCACCAACATTATAAATGCAAGGTCAGAGTCGCGCAATTAAAAAATCTATACAAAAAATAATCGATTTCCATTAATCAACTTTTTTCCGCGTTAACTTATCAATCGACATCAGTTCGATCCCGCACTACAAATCCTTTATCCACAACAAAATTATCATCAATCGACCATCCATTCCAGTCATCCGTAACATCTCATTTCTCAAAAAATTACCTAATCTCATTAATCACGCCGATTACGCCTGCATATCGTGACTGCATCCAAAAGACAAAAAAAAACCGGAGCACTCTGCCTTTTATACCTCACACACACACACATATCCCAATAATCCAGTCTTCTCACGCGACATCTAGCATCCTTAACTTTCTCTCTCACTCTCGCTCTCTCGGCACATCCTTCGTAATCGATTCGATAATCCACTCCCAACTCTATATATCCCAAACCCGCGGCACATGGTAAAGTATCAACCTACCACGCGCTTAGCCCATATACCGCTGGATCAACAGAAGAAAAAAAACTCGCCTCCCGGAGAGCCAAGAAAGCAGCTGTGTATGCGCGCGCGCGCGCTGCCATAACAAGGAAGTGCCTGGCCGCGTATACACGTCTCTCTCCTCGTGCCGAGAATACGGATCTTCAGGATATACCTACACACACAGGCGCGAGATGTTAAGCGCAGTAGCGGCTGATAATTCAGCTGAGGGCCGGATCTGACGAGTGCGCGCATTGTGTATATAAGGTCGAGAAAGGAGCCCTGCAGCCTTTTTTTCGCTCGCAAGGAGGAAGCAGACGGTGAAAAAAGACGACGAAATCGAGAGTGTGACGTGCAGGCTCCCTACTCCTCTCTCGCAGGTAAGAGTGTGTTTTCGCCGGCGCGCGCGCGCCGTCTGCCACTTTCTACTCTCTTCCGAAGAGCTGTTTGCGTATGTGTGTGTATACATTTTGCCGGACGCGCCTTTCGCACTTCCCTCTCTACGGAATTTCGGGATATCCTTATTCCTCGTGCCTGCCCATACAGCCTATCTCTCTTTCTCTCGTGCGCCTCTCCGCTCGGAAGTTTCGTTTGACATTGAATGCAACGTCAATGCTGCCGCTGCACTGACTTTCCTTACCTTGCGAGCTGCTTTTGTCTCGAGCGCGCGCGCGAATGCACCTTTTTATTTTACACACATCCGCGCATCACGCACACGAGATTTCGTCTCTCGCGCTACTGCAGTTGTTTATTGAGGATAAAGAATGGAGCTGCGGCGGCAGCAGTGCTTCGCGAGGTGCTAGTTTTGCGAGTCGCCTGATGATTAGCTGTCCGCTGGCTTTTAGAGAGATTGGAGAAGTATAGTGGCTGCAGCTGAGATTCGCGGAGAGCAGCTGTAAGACGGTTTCGTTGGAGAGCCGGAGATTGGGAGTGTTTTGGTTGATTGGTCTGAGGTAGTTGGGAGCAGGTATTTAATTGTGTTTATTTTCTTTTTTTTTTAATGGTTTAGAAGCTTGATATAGTGGCGAGTATTTCGGTATTGATTTATAACCTCTTAGTTCAGTTTTAATAAATTGTAAATAATTGAGGAAGTTTGCGTTTGCATTCAGGCAAATATTTCAATAGTGATCTCATCAATTTTTTTAAAATTGTTTTTCACTCGTTTATAATGGCAGCAGGTTTAATTTGCTAACAAATTTTCCTAGAAAAATAAAGGAATCATTTGGTCTGAAATAAAACTAGAAATGAAAAATAGGAGGTGGTGGAACCTGTTGTCTTAAATTTTTTGCTAGCTATATTAACGATACAAATGTGTATTAGTAATCTAAAATACAATTCTTTATATTTCATTTAAATAACTCTAATTTTATGATTTTTATAGGCAAAGCTAAGGCCTGCGAAATAAAATGATGGACAGACTTTGATCACAGAGTACAGAGTACAAGTTTAATGGATTTAAAGCAGGCTACTCCAGTGCCAGAAGGAATGCCTCTGAATCCTGATGCCCACGGGGCTACACCCGATACATCAGCTGAGGCAGATGCTGGTGCAGTAGCACAGGTTCCACAAGTCACTCACAGTAATTACACACCTCCACCGTTGTATTACAATGTTAATCGACCTCCAGATCAGCCATCTACGTCAGGAGTTATTACCATCATAACAGTAGATCTCGGTGATAGAGATGCACCGCCATCTTATGAAGAAGCAATAGATCCTAATGGTAATTTTTTAATTTATTAATTAGAATTTTATTCAGTAAATTGAACAACCTAAACAGTAAATAAAAAATTTTAGGTTATAAGATAAAGGATACAAATAAGTTTAATTAAATAGTTTATTATTTATAAATCTATTTGAATGGTATATTTTCAAATAATTAATTTGAATCTACTTACAGCTCCTCCTCCTTCTTATGAATCGTTATTTGGACGAATGAGAGAAGCACATAAATCACGCAAAAGCTATTTTGAATTCTTTCAAAATATGTTACTTTTACTTTTAGGCACAAGTAAGAAATCCAATTTTGATTTGGTATTTTGTGAATTAACCACCAAAATATTTATTTTTAATTATTAAATATAATTTTTTTAGTTGGATGCACAATATTTTTGGGTATTGCAATTGTGATTCCAATTTGTATGATGATTATTGGTGGACTTTATCTTTATGACTGTCCGCAAGGAGAGTACATTCCTGTATATTTACTGGTAGGAGGTGGATTTGGAGTATTTAAACAATTACTTCATTTATCTGCGAGAGTAAGACCACGTCGAGAAGAACAAGATGAAGAACGAATAAGACAGTCTTCTACGCAAACATTAATAAATTGCTTTATGCTTGGATGGTTTATAATTGGTAATGAAATAATAATTTTTTGATAGCTGTATTATTATATAATTTTATTTTCTAATTTTTACATTATTCTTTTTTCCAGGTTCCATGTGGGTTTACAAAGAATATGAACCAAATTATGATCCTGCTCTTGGTAAATATTGCAATAAAACCTTGTATTTGTTTGCATTCTGGTTAATTACTGCAGTGTACATTAATTTAGCTTTAGGAATAGTTTGTATTTGCAGTATTTCTTTGGCAAGTGTATTGTTTCAGACATAGAAACTGATCTTTTTAAGGGTGAAATAACTGAAGTATTTTTATAAAATTTTTTTATAATTCATCATAAGTAACTTAAATTAATTGAAAATTTTTATATTCTTATAAAATTGTTTGATAAATTCGTTAATATTTAAAAGTCATCAATTAGTAAAATTAATATTTACAATTCACATTCTTGTAGTATTGTAAGACAGTTTAAAATAATGAAAATTCATCTTTTTTATCGAATCAGTATAACTATACTTTGAAGTGATGAAAAGAAGCACAAAATTTTTGACTGCATTTAAGTACCTGAGACACTTTAGTGGCATTGAAACAAGTGATTTTTAGATCTGAATTATTGATTCAAAGACCTTTTAAAAGATTTTAAAACGTTAATGAAATGCATTGTATATTAATTAATCTCAGTATTTTTAATTTAATTTTACTTTTTGTGCAAAAATTAAGTTATTAAGTACTAAAAAACGATAAGAATCTCAGTTGTATATGAAATTTTGAGAATGAGTAAAGAGTCTTAGGTTTAAATTTATTAACAATTTATTACAACATGTAAGAAAATCTGTTTTGTTATAAGCAGAATATCTTTATGTTTGTAAAAACATAAGTGAAGACTGTCAATCGAATTCAAGTATATGTTTTTTAGCTTGATTAAAAATGAAAAGGAATTATGAAATAGTTCACTAGCTATCGTGCTAGTCAATGTGAACAAATAATGTAAATAGGAATTTTCAGCGAATAGAATTTTCCCTTCAAAGATTTACATGTATTTGTAAAGTTAAGAAAGACTGCACAAGTTCGTCGCACTTTCTTTACTATTTTTCCTGCCTTTACTATTTTTATCTTATTAGCGATCACCTATATCTATTTTTATTCTTGTATTCTGTATTATAATTTGTTAAATCAATAGGCGTGATCGGTTCGTTATTTAAAATAAAGGCGATATTTACTTAAGGGAATTGATTATGTATAATATTAAAATTTTCTACCTTATTTTAAAAATTGAACAATAAGGAATTGTATAATTTTGTTACACTGTGAATATAAGGATGTGACTGATTTTTAGAATATTATGATTATAATTTTTCTGTTATTAGATTTGTATTCGATAACTGATATAACATGTTTTTATACATATTTACGTTTATAAATATGATCGCGCATATTTGTTTCAATATTTTAACAAAAGAAATGCGCATATTTATAACAGAATTGTTTTTAGTTACCTAATAATAAGTAAAAATGCAAAAAACAAAATCGTAATATAATTTCACAATGTTTTTTCACGTTAAAGTCCTTTCCTTCCTTGACTGTATAAACACAAACATTTTTTTTTTTTAAGTAAATATTTAAAAATAATGATTGACAAATAATTAAAACTAATGATATTTTAATTGATAAATATGTGTGAAAGTTCTTTACATAATATTTTTACTGGAAAAATCTTTTTGAAAATCAGCCATATTCTATTTGCGACCAAATTAGCAATATCGAGAATTTGGTAACCTGTTATTTATTCTAAAATAATATTCTCTTATTTCAATGCCTTCAACAAATGAGTAAGAATATTCTTATTCTGTATGTACATTAGTTAATAAGTACATATTAGATACAAATGATTTGCATCTGTCAATAGCATAGAAATAAAAAGAGAATATCAAAACAGCCATATGTATAATTCTAGGAACTAGAACATTTGTGTATATGCATAATAATTAAATGTTATACAAGGTTCTCGAAAGCTTAAACTTTAGAGGACGGGGTGGTCTACGTATGAACCACCTGTCACCTGTTGGACTGTCTAAAGTTAGTAATCCAATGTTTTTAGACCTACATTTTGGTGAAAACAAAGAGTCATTCTGAACCGAAAAATCTCCGTCTTCAAAGGTTACGAAGCTTTCGAAATGTATATTTTAATGCTATAAATGAAAGAATCGCGCAATTAACATGTGAACAAACATTGAACCCCACAGCTTAGGAACGCGTTAATCGTAACAAAAATAGATTTATGAGGGAAGAAAAATATGTTCAGCTGTTAAATCTGCGATAACGAGCCGATTGCGCACCGACAATTGTACTGATCCACGCTCACAGACTGTAAATAATAATGAATGATTGTATCAGGTCAAAACGCGACCAACTGCAATATTTTCCGTGGGTCTTTTAACCCAGCGACGGTTAATAAGAAATCATGAACATTCTTTAAAATATATGAAAAAATTTGCTCACTTTTAGTCGCGCTTTTATTCCCATATCTAATGCGATTGTATGTGCGCTAAGAATAATCACAGGAATAATGTATGTCTACGATATTTGCGTCAAACGCATTTACCGCTGATGGGTCCCGATCATTAGAATGTTTTTTATTTAAGTGCTACACATTTAGAAACTCAAATTTGCGAATTGTGCATTTTATTATTTAGAACTGAACAATGGTGAATATTTAGAATTTCGAGAGGAAGTTATGAGAACATCAAATTATTGGAATCGATAAATTTAGAAAAACAGAACATTTTTATAATTTTTGTTCTTAAGAAGTAGTTGAAGATGTAACGCTTCCAGGTTTAACGAACGAACAGTATTGATGTATACATAAACATACATGTATATATAAACTAAATACGTATCACTTAAATAAAAAATATTCTAACGATCGGACCTTTCTCCCCCGCTGATCATCAATAAATGTCTACGGTCATTGATCACCTATTTCTATATCATTTTTAATATGATGTTTGTATTGATGATTGAAGCAAATTTTCATAAAATTAAAATCGTAAGAAATGTATTAATCGTTCGAAACGTATTAATTTTACTAAATTTTAACGATTTGAGCAGAAATTTAAATATTTTCATAAAGATTTGATAGAATACGCTGTATTTTGTATTTTAGGTTTATGATAATTATAGTTGCATGATAAATTTTCGTGCATTTTAATTAATATATACAAAATTCGTAAATATATATAATAAAACAGCTATAGTATACCAAATTGCAAAATCTAAATTTCGAACGATCAATTATAATTTCGAGAATCGTCATTTACACTTGATTAATCCAAAAGAGAACTACTTTATTGTTATAAATGTTCCGTTAAATAAACAGCTTACAATTTTATTCAATGTTATTATATTTGTGAAGCTTTCCCTATCTATTTCGTTATTTAAATAATGAAAGATTTATAAGTAAATTAGTAATTAAAATGTTGATTCATGTGAGCCATAAATCGAATCATGAAAAATTTAACCATGTTTTTTCCTAAGATATATTGTTTACAGTACTCATTACAATATAATATAGAAAAATGGGCGTTGATATCCGATATATTTTCCTCTATAATTCTTCAACATGTAAAGTGTTTTTTTCATTTTCTTTTATTTTTTAGTCTCAGATTCTTTTATTTTTTTAGTTTGCATTAATTAGTTTTGTTCGAAATCTGTACGTGCCGTAAATCTGACTTTTTAAACAAAAATTTTGATATTTTTATCTATTATCTTAAACAATATGTTAATTTTTTAATAGGACACTAAAAACTGTTTTCTTATAATAAATACAAATTGCTTAATTTTCACTGGCTCTAGGATTGTATTTAATAACCATTTAATGGCCAGGCAATGGTTTGTATAAAAAATGGGTATAAAATAGCCATTTCATACTCTCAAATAACAAAATTTTTATGAGAGTTCTATGCTTCTCTGTGTATGAAGGTTCAATTTTGAGACTACATACGTAAAAATTAGAACTTATCTTTTTCTTTTAAAAAATTTTGCACACATTCATCTTAATTATAGCCTTGTCATTCTTAATGAATGTGACTTAGGCCATTAGCATATTATTTATAGATTATCGTGAATAAAATGCAAATTTTTCCGTTTTACATCCGCGTTCATAGCCATATTCGATCGGTAACCCTTGTACACTTATAAACTTTGTTAAAATTGAACTATATAGTCAATATTTTAAAAATTTTAAGAAAGTTATTTTTGGTCATAAAATTGTTAATAATGATTCAGCTCGTAAATCGAAAACGCTCGACTCTTAATTTTGTTCCTATAGAATTAGGTGTTTTAATACTTTACAATAATACATTCATTATTCAAAGTTTTAAGCTTATTTGTTCGTGTATAGAATTCTTTTATATTTAATTTTTGTTAATTTTTGAAAAAGAAAATGACATGTGATTTTTTATAGTAAATCTTTTAATACTGAAACAATATAATTATTTTACGGCTGGTTTGTACATATTTTTTAACTGATAAAATATAATATTTATTTTTGTTTCAAGCAAAATGTACGATCAATATAGATAATTTTAAATGTTTCATATTTTGTTTCATGCTTACTGTCTTTAAAGCTTATAAAAATTACATTTTTGATTTATGAAGCTCTTCGATTTCCAAAATCTTTCCCTATTTTTCGCCTTCAAAGAAGGTGCTAACATTATTTCTAACAACGTAGCTCGTAAAGTAGAAATATCAGTCAAAAAGTACACACCGGTTAAAAACAATCAATTTTCTAAAATAATAAAACCATCAATTTAGTAACAACACAAAAACTTTAATTTCATCATCATTCCTCCATACTCCAGACTTATATTAAAAACATCCCCTTTCAACTTGCACCTGCAAATGCTCCTAACGCGCCTCTCGTCGAAGTAAATTTCACGCCTCTTCGGCTCACGTATATATCCCCGACATCGCGCACGTTTGCTTAATAAAAGTAGAAAAGTCGAGCTACGCGCGCTTGCGATGTTGAAAGTCGAGAGGGTAGCGATTTTCACGACTACGTCTGTATATATGTATATCTATAAAATCCAGCGGGATGCATATAGCGCAACACATAAAAGGGAAGTAAATACGTGACCGGTAACTAGAGCCTCAGAGCTCGTCGAAATCATAGTCGTTGTCGCCCTCCTCGCACTCCTCGCCCTCGCAGGATCTCTTGAGATACTCCTCCATGTCGATGGACGGCGCGTCGTTCTCGCACACGTCGCTGAGGGACTCGGCCGACACCTACGCATTTGGATGGTGTTAGTGGATTTATATAAGGTTGGGCTGTGCTGCATGCGTTTTATGCGAGGATTTTCGAGAGATTTTAGTTGGTTGAGATGGACGTTTGTAGGTGAAGGTTTTTGGGATATGGTTTTGTTTTTGGTAATGTGTGTTTAATGAGATAATGTAAAAATAGACGTGTCTTACTTAAGTAGCTTCCCTGGTAGAAATTTAACCAAGTAACAGCTAGTTTTTACCTATTTTCTATCCGACAAAAGGTAGTAGCCATAAAATGGAATCCATTTACAGCAGGGTTGCTTTTGACTAAAACAATTATTTTCTTACTACGATCTTAGTAGAAATTAACCATATTCTGGCCAGAATTTCTGGTTAACAAGTGTCATTCCTGGTCAGAATATGGTTAATTTTCTACTAGGGGATCTTTCATTTATTTTCCATACGAAACCTTTTACCAACTCTATATCGCGTTAAAACTTTTATACTCCAATATCCCCCCGGTCCACTTTATTATTACTAAATATGAATAATCCAGCCAGCCAAAACTGACAAGACCTCAAACTCAAATATAACTAAATTATTAAGTTACATCCACAAATCAAAGTGAGCATCATTAACGAGCTCTACATTTCCCGTATTTCCATCCCCGCGACTTCCGCCCCGCCGAGCCTGAATCTTTAACGACTTCCTTCCGCGATTGTATATGAATATATAAACATCAGCGCACTTTTCCGTCCGTCCCATTTATTATATCCCACTTGGCGCGGCGCGGCCCCTCGATAATTATCAATCCGTTCCGCGCAAAATCCACGACTTTGTCATTTTATTAGAGCTGTCGCTTTGGCGAGCCGCGCGACGTTAAAAGTCCAGGAGAGTGGAAAAAGGAGGGGGGTGAGCAGCGAGCCGGAAGCGTCCGTTTAGGTCTGCTGATATAATTCGCTTTGCCCTGCGGACTTCCGCTCGGGGAGTCGGATTTAACGAGAGACGGAAACGAGCTTGACGAGCGCGCGGGGTGTATTGACACTTCATCGATGGGTGGGTTTGGCTGATTCTAGAGAGTCGTTTTAACGATTTCGAATGGTAAGAATCTTCGCGTTTGAAGAATTGGTTGTTTAATAGTGTATGCGTGTTATAGTTCGCGCTTACGGCTTCTGACCTAGTTTTATAAATTCGTCAGATCATTATTGAAATGTCTTGAAACTTGATGTCTGTGCTTTGATTCACTGATAAAAAATTCGATAATACGCTTTTTTATACGTTAAATTACAGAAGCAAATACCGGATTAAAAATTTGACTAACTGGACTTAATTATCAAAATTCAGATAAGCCCCATTTTCATCTTAACTACCTTCGAACTAATACCTAAATAAAATTATATCAAGATGATAGGTAGAAAATTAATCTTTGCCGAACCAAGTTATTAAAAATTGCTTTATTTCAAACAGTTATTGTCAACGTTTCGGTGGACTGGACAACTGCTTTTATCAAGGCTGTAAAGATGTACAATATAAAATAAACTGTAAAACGAGTAAGATAAACATAACTCATAAAATAATTTAATAAACTAACTGTTTAAAAACATACAATTAATTAATTTGTCGGTGATGACGCAATGTTTAAACATTGTGTTAAAACAATGTTAACAACAATTTTATTGTTCTCAGCATAACTGAGAACAATAAAATAGAAGCTAAAGGTAAGTAAACTTTACTTACTTTTAATTAACTTGTCGATGTCGAAGTAATGTTTAAACAATTTTGCATAACTGAGAACAATAAAACAGAAGCTAAAAGTAAGTAAACTTTACTTACTTTTAGCTTCTGTTTATTGTTCTCAGTTATGCAAAATTATTTGAACATTACGTCGACACCGACAAATTAATTAATTATATGTTTTTAAACTGTTAGGTTGTTAAATTATTGTATGAATTATGAGTGTCTCTCGTTTTGCAGGTTATTTTATATTGTATATTTTTACAGTCTTAATACACGGCGGTTGTCAAGTTCGCCGAAATATTGACAATAACGATTTGAAATAAACTCATTTTTAACAACTTAGTTCGGCAAAGATCAATTTTCTACCTATCATCTTAAACATTTACTTACGAACGATTAATTAAACTCATCAAATTAAAATTATATCAATAATTCAATTCTCAATTCAGCCTTTGATCAAACAATACATTTAACATTCCACATCACACCTTATCACAGTGCACGGCCGCTTAAAAGCCAGCAATCGAGAAAAACTTAAAAAAAAAACCTTCTCTCTCAACCTACCTCCACCTGCAGCGGCGTCGGCTCCGGCGGCAGCAGATCCGGATTATAAGCGGTAACGAGTCGCGCCCGCCAAACAGTCGTGTAGCCCTGTTTCAACGGCACCGGCTTCTCCTCCGCCTCCTTCCGTTTATCTGACTCCGACTCCTCGCCTTCCTCGCCGCCATCCTCGGCTGCCTCGGCGGCTTCCTGAGAAAGCGTGGGTTAATGAGTTAATTGTTATAGTTTACGGGGGCTCGAGGAGAGGTTGAGACAAGCGAATACACGTGGGTGGTTTGGTATATTGAAGTGATGTTCGATGGGGCTTTGAGGGAGAATATAGTGAGGAGTGTGGGTGGTTTCAAGGATTGTTTTTGCCGTTCGGGAGAAATAGGGTTGTGGGTGGATAGAGAGCTTAGGTGCTAACTGTTTTGTTGATAATGCGGAGTTTCAAAATGGTAGCTCGGTTTCTTAATTTTGGATTTCCATTAAATCTTTTGTAAATCCATTGTACTACATCATTATCAGACTAATAAGCACCACTGAAACGTCTACTCTTAGCTACTTAAGCTTTAATGCTCTCTGCCAATATAATGCAAACAATATACACATTAATTAACAAGCTCGTTTACCTCTGAGATCTCGTCGGGCAAAGGCTGATCTGGATCACGCACAAGCGCGTAGTAGCCGTGCTGCATGCAGCCGTTCTCAAATATGTAGCAGCCACGTCCCAAGGGCTGCGATATGAAATATGATTATTTTTAGTTGTTTTATTTTTTTTTTTTTTTATAATGTATAGTGGGTTATGGATATTGTTATAATCTTGAACGAACAGAGATTGAAAGTGTTAAATTATGCAATTGCAAGGCAACAATTGATTGGTAGATTTTTTAATAAAAATTGTTAGTTGGTGTTATATTTGGATGAAATATGGTTTCTACAAAACGATTATTAATAGAGAATGATCTAGACAAATTGAAACTCAAACAGAGATTAGATTAATAGACTTAAAGGCTATCGAATATAATAAATCTTCCTTCTTTCGTTTTCGTCTTTCATGTTCATTTTAATTATGCGCGCGTTAATTTAATTATTCAATACCCTGAAATGGATTTACATCGAAGATAAAATTAACGTAAATACATGTATTAAAACAGCTCAGTTTATAATTAGACAACACCTATAAGTCAAAAAGATATAAATTAAACATATTTTCAATTTAAAAACATAGCTTATCAAATCCACATATCTAACTTCTTTTAACACTCTATATTAACTAACAATCCTTTCAACCAATATCACCTTACAAACCACATCCCGGAAAATTGCTCAAATAACACTCCCAGCGCACTACCCCCGCCTCTCCCCCGAGATTCAGCCGGCAACATCTCCAGACATTAACCGAGCCCAGCTCCATCAATCAACAGCTTCATTTTCCCCTCATACACACACGCGCGCACACGCGATAACTCAATAT
Organism: Eupelmus urozonus; assembly: GCA_900480035.1. NCBI lineage: Eukaryota > Metazoa > Arthropoda > Insecta > Hymenoptera > Eupelmidae > Eupelmus > Eupelmus urozonus. The sequence continues at coordinate 13,175 of UELX01000942.1, forward strand.
AACCGACCAGATTCGTATCCCAGAATCCGTGAAAACGATGCCGCTGATGGGAGAGCTGGCCGGGTCCCTGCTGCCTATCCCGGATCCAGGTGCCGTGAAACTTGCTCCCCGAGTCTGCGTACGTATAGGTGCCTAAGCCGTGCCTGTAGCCGCCCAGCCACGAGCCCTCGTACACGTCTCCGTTGCGGTACTGATACTTGCCGAAGCCGCATCGCTTGTTGCGCCTCCAGTCGCCTGTGTTTATGCATTGTTGTTTATGTTTAGGTTAAATTATTTGTCGAGTGGTTGGTTTTTTTTTTGTAGTTTGTTGTTGTGAAAGCTAATAATGCTGGATAGGCGAGGCGTCATGGAAAGTGTGACTGTGGTTTATCGTTATGTAAGGCGAGAGCGGAGAGTTTTCGGTTGACACGATTAGCATATCAAAGGAATTACATGATTGTGTTTGCTTTGATGTCGGAGGTGGCTGCTTTTTTTTTTTTGTTTCTCTATACGTTTTTGATTGCATTTTTTTAGCCGGCTTGATTTGAACTAATCGGTAGGCTTTTGCTTCTTATGAAATGTTGTATAATAAAGATTACATTTGCACAGCTGGGGCTTTGTGGATTTTTAAAGAATTCGTGGTATTTTGTAAATTTAAATTTCAATTTACCCCCGAGAGCCGAGAGTAATAAACAGCCTGCGAATGGAAAAAAAAATCGTTTTCAATATAAATCCGATAATTTGGCGTAATCACGAAAAATGAACTTATTTAGTTATACTGGTATAAATGAAAGATTTAATCCGAATGATATATGAGAATCAAATAAAAGATTGATTAAAAAATATGTATTTATTAATTTTGAATACATTTTTATTGTTTACAAAAAATTAACGATAAAGCCATAAAAGAAAGCTAGTTCATTCCTAATCCAGTTCTTAAGCTTTTAGCACCACTGCTACGTTTTATTAGTTTGCGGCAATAAAAAATAATATAAATTTTACGTTTCAACTATAATTGTATTTGTATCCTCGTTTCCTTTGATCTCATTCGTACGTTTAAATATTAAAAAGTTGATATCTCGAAAACACGAAAAAAAGCACTTATTCAATTATTATAGGAAGCCACAAATTATCACGTCAGACTACAGTCATGGGCTATAATAAATATAATTATATTGATTGAATTTCGAGTCACTTTTGCAAAACATAACACTGAAAATAAAACTATCGTAGATTTAATAATTAAGATAAAATAATCAAATAACCAGATTCTATCTTGATTTTTACCGAGATTTACTGTGTTATGTAATAATATATTTTTTGCATATTTTAGCCCTTCAAGTAAAAATTTTGTGTAATAAAAATTAAAATTGTAAAAGCATAAAAATTTTAGTAGTTTTTCAATAAATTCGTATTATCATTCTTCATAAAAATTACGATTATTTTTATATTTACGATAATTTTTATTATAATTTGTAATAAAAATTACCATTTAACGTCCCAACTATACGATTCACCAAGATGTTACATCCTTATCACTGAAAACACTCCGTACCAATAAAAACTTTCGGAAATTCTAAAAGCATCTTCCAATTTTCCGTCCCACTTTCCATTAAATCCAATAAACAAAACACTCTTTAAAAAAATACAACTCAACCCAACAAATCTCAAACAAAAGTCACCAAAACCAACCCCCACCCTACCATCCCATCTCCCACCTCGAAACAAAAAAAAAATCCAACCGACCGAACTCCCCGAGTCCCTCAGCGCTCCTGCATATAAGCCACGCGCATAACATTCCGCAATCCAGGCGCTCGCTCGCGCGTCACAGGATATGCCGATCAATCACCTTCGTATCTCGTGCCGTCGGGGTAGTGGAAGCTGCCCCGGCCGTGCTTCTGCCCGCGGCGCCAGTCGCCCTCGTAGCGCGGCCCGGCTTTGAATACGTAGGTGCCCCGGCCGTGGCGCAGGCCCTGGCAGTACTCGCCCTCGTACATGTCACCGTTGGGCAGCAGAGCCCTGCCTCGCCCGTGACGATCTCCGGCCTTGTTGCGCTCGCCTTCGTATAGCTTTTGTATAGAGGGGGGAGAGAGGATGAGTTTGGTTTTGATCGATGGTTTTTTGAGTTTGGTTTTTGTTTTGAGCTTTTTAAGGGTGGATGGAATGCGAGCTGCGATCGCACGTGTGCTTTAAAAATGTAAACTGGTTTTTGGAAAAGGATGGAGTTGGATGAATGATTAAAAGGAAGAGTTTGCAATCTTGATTGATCGGCGGCTTGTTTTTGAAGTAATGAATGTTCATTTCGCGAGTGTGTGAAGATTTCAAAATTTCACTGTCTAAATGTGCGTCAAAGGGTGTTAAAGCTCGCAATGCGTCATAGAGCCTTCAAATACGATAAACCTTGCAGAGGCGTGATTGATATTTACATATACGTACACAATTATACAAATACGTTTTACAAAATTTTGTCTGCTTTATTGACGTTTTTACTTTAAAACTTTATACTATCATGCAATCAGAGTTAAACGCAACACGATATTAATTACAAAGTTGCAAAAATAGCGTATCTTAAAAATGAAATTCGAATAATTCTGCATATTATAGATTTCTTTTTGAAAAAAAGTATTTAAAAAAAATATTGAAACGATTTTAGAGTAAGCGTGAAATTTCAAAAAGTATACATTTGATGAAACTGTTTATTGACTACAACTAACCTCAACTAAAAACTGTATAATTGTCATTCAAGTATAAGGCAAAATTTTTTAGATATTTTTATTGATTCTCACCCCTAAAACATTTTCGATGTTATCGCTATCCTCGGTTTCTCCTTCTCCTTCGATCGATTCATCTTCACTCATTTTCGTTTAAATTAATACATCCGCCTCTTAGGTAATTCAACTATTACAGAATAACATGAAGGTTGATGTATTTTGTGCTCCACATCTGAGAAGAATAACGGGAATAAACCTTAAAGTTAAAACCGAATAAGAATTGAAAGCATTTCTTATTAGTATGGTAGCTAAAATTTTATGCCAGAAACTGTAAAATTGCCCCAATATTATTAATTTTTATAAATTTTTATTTTATTGATTCTTGATATTCAAAATAAAAAAGATGTGTACATTCATTATTTTATATCATTGCGGTTATTCTCAAGTAAAAATTTTTGTAAAAAATTTTTAAATTATTAAATTTGATACGTCGAAATACTGCATTCACGTCTGTACATATTTCATACGTATTTTTATTTATCAAATATGGCTTCGATTAAAATATGAAATTTAATTCGCCCACGCCGCGTAGAAGCAACGGCAGAATCGATTTTTTATGCAAAATGCACATGCAATATTTCTGGATTATACAGTCGGAACTTGATTTCAGGGTATTTCAATATGTGGTCAACTTTTATATTTATATTGAGATTCTAACAGCGCGATCATAAGGAAAGAAGGAAAAAGGAAGAGCAGAAAATATCCACATCCCTTAGCGAACAACGGACTCAAGCCGCCCTGCTCATAAGTGTTTTTCCAAAGGAACATGGGACAACGTAATTAAGGAGTTCCCCTTTTCGAATTTCTTCAGTGTTTTTTTATCTGGTCAAGGATCCTTGAATACACACTCACATAGGATGGGACCAATATGAAACTTGAAATATATTCTTTACACTTGAATTGTTGTTTTTTTATTGCTTTTTATTTATTTAAACAATTTTTTTATACAACTTAAAATTAAAATTAAAAAATAGTTTAAGCAAACTAAAATCGTACGATAATCGGTATTACATGTATTTACTTACATATATTTAGTAACGTCAGCCAGACTTTCTTCCATTATATTCTTCCAAATAAATATGTAAGGAAATCCACAAAAACAGCTTTTCAACGTTTAAAAAAAAGCAACAACAAATTTTTTAAGACACCTTCCGGATTTAATTTCCTTCGTTTCTAAAGAGTAAAATAGACGAGAAAAATGGTCAATTTAAGTTTCATTTTGTAATACATTTTTTATCAAAAATAAAGCTCAAAGCAAAAATTTGAATAAAAATGAAATAAATTAATTATTTTAGAGGTATTAAATTCTTATCATAAATTTTATTTCAGCCAGTAAAAATGAAACTTTTTAAAAAATAATTAAAGGTTGAAAATAATTGAATAAGCAATTAATACTTGAATAATTTTATATTTTTATTATATAAATATTCATATTCATCCATGAAAATAAACAAATAACTAAAAAAATTTAAATTAATTAATTGTTATAGTTTTATGATTGGAGTGAAGCTTTTGGCTCCGAAATGCAAAAAGTGATATTTAAAGTTCTGGTGTGGTGAAAAATACACGCACACATACACATTACAGTGCTAAAAAGGGTAATCCGAAAGTATGCGTATGTATAAGTGATTTACGTCTATTCTGGACTAACCATGGTTTGCAATTCTTTACTTTCCTAGATGCGTAATTTTATTTTACGATACTCGAGTTGAATTGAAAATACCACTTTGCTTTTGTGATCTAAAGCAAAAGTAGTAGTTTTGATTCATTGTGGCGAAATTTTCCACGTTAAAGGCAATTTTTGTAGATTTCCTTATCAACGTTATTTTGTCTCTTTTGTCGCTTGACTCTATTTCTGTAACATACAACCTATACAAAATAAACTAGTTCGCGCTGAAATTCTGCATATAAAAATGCTACAAATTGAACTCACTCAAAACCAGCGTTTCTGTAATGACTTTACAGATTGTAAGACGAAATCACGTCAGCCTTGCTAGAAATTAAGCTCTCTTTCATATCTTCTATTGGTACATTTAGATCAAAATTACGAATAATAATTCCTAAAAGAAGAAATTTTATGATTAACAGTTTACCTTTTTACATTCAATAATAGGATATTTCGAATCTTCTTAAAAAATCTATATTTGTTGATTTCCTACTAATGATACAATATTATGTTTGTAAATTTTTTTATAACATATCATACAAATTTTCATGAATCATCGCAATTACTTAAAAATATTGTCGAATGATTCTATTGGGAGGATGATTTTATCATTTTAATTACATTATTATGATTGTACTATATTTTTCAATAAAATTAATAATTGGTTTATTTCGTTTTATAGACCTAAATTAGTTTATAAGGCTTAGCTCTTTCTCCCGTCAAAAGACCAATTAAAGCCTGCTTTTCTTTTTCTTTCTTCCGCACAGAGTCTAGATTGCGCTGCTTCCAACTGCTTTTGCGCAATTTAATAGGCCGAGATCCGACGTACCTCCCTGAAACAAAAACAGTTAATATTATTAGAATTACAGCTTTTTATTGATTTTTCTTTAGATTAGTAGATTCTTTTCTTATTAAAGAATAAGGCGTAAATCGATAAGAAATTGACAAGAAATAATTGTTGCTTGATCGAAAATCTCACAAAGTAGTAACCTATTATCTATTATGTATCTATTAATGTAATAATATAATAAAGCATACATATATAATAAAGCATCTGCAATAAAAAAAATCTTTTTATATGAGTATATAATTTATTGATAAGTAATATTAAAATATTCTGGTTCATAATGTTCTGTAAAGATTTTGCTGTTCTAAAAGATATAAGTTTCAATATCACGCACAATTCGACATAAAGTTAAAGTTTTTTTTAATTCATAAAATAAAAAAAATAATGATTATTTCACTTTGATTTATAGCAAGTACTTTACTATTATTTAATAAAGCTATTTACTTTTATTCAGGATAAACGAGGATTTTTGAAAATTATTATAATAAATTTATTGAATAATAAATTGTTTATAATTAAAAAACTCAAAATAATATTTTTCATTAAAATAAATCATTAATTACAACCACCATTTTTTATAACAATCAAACTTTTCAATTTAAGAGATTGTAATATAAAATAAAGTCATATATCTTGAATTCCCCGTATCATGTCTGGACTTACGTCAGAGATGCGATTTAAAAAAAGTTTGAAGATGCAACAGGTGACTTTGCAATAACATGCTCTCGCGCTACCTGGGCTTTCAGCTACAGCAATGAAAGATAAAAAACTATCTCTTGATTCTGAGAATTCAACTTTGACGTAATACGTTTTGTATAAATTTTATAAATATAAGATTAAGTTTTAAATAATTTAAAAGTAGGTATAAGGCAATATAAATAATAATATATTAATAAGAATAATATACTATTATTTATTTAAAATATTATTATTATTTTAAACTATGTATAAAAAGATTTTTTTCGAAAATTGTCTATTACAGTCGCATACTATCGCTTATTGTGGAGAGGCAACACTTTTTAAAGATTGAAGAACCACTTTGTCGATAAGCTCTTGTGTAGCTTTTAATAAAGCTGAGAGTCCTGCACGTAACAGTGCAAACACTGTAGACAGATAGCTGTATAATCTTAATTCGAAATAAGAAAACTGTATGAACAACCGTTTTTATTTTTGTCTGCAAAGCATTTAACAGAATAGACGATTTTAAATTTGAAGTTTATCGTAGTCTATTTTGTAGAACACCTCTTGGTACTTGTGAAAAAATGATCGATGTACTACGATATATGTGTATAAGAAAATGTTCTAATTAATATAAAAGTAGAATATTAGGTTAATTCTAACTTTTGAAGTATATGTTTGATTTTAATTTTCTCAATTATTTTTAGTCTACTAATTAATTAATTTTATAAAAACTGCTATCAATTACATTGTTGAGAGTTATCTAACTATACGAAAAGTCAATATAAAAAATGAATCATCAGAGTAGCTCGATATCGCCTATTCTTGAATAATCTGATAATGAAACGACCACATGCTGTTTATTTACGAACAATGTTTGTTTTGAGATAATTAAATGCAGCTACAATTTTTTTTACTAAATATTAAAATTAAAATTATTAAATGATATTTTACATTACATTATATTAACACTTTCTTGCAGACTATTTTTAATAATCAATATTGCAATTAAGGAAAAATTACTAAACGTTTTATAAAACAGTAAAAGGCAGTAAAACACAAAAAAATAACTAAACTATTCAGAAATTTTTTCTAAAAAAGTGATAAATTTATCAAAAAATTCAGAAAAAATTACTCAAGTTTTCGTAAATACTCAAGTTTTCGTAAATTTTCTTAAAAATATAGTAATTTTTTTATTTTTCACATCTGAGTTATATAATAATTCTTGGTAATTTTTATAAAAATTTTAGTTATTTAAAAAAAAAAAGATTTCTTTGTGTATATTTTTATGAAATAATTTAGGGGATTATGTAAATTATTTTATTATTGATTTTATTATTAGTAATTATTTTAAATCTTTAAATTATTAATGTGTATCGCATTTACTAAACTGCTCTATTGTAATTCAAATAATGTCTACATAGAGTATTGTGTAATATAATTATCCAATAGTCTTATCAATAGTAAAAGTACAAAAGATGAAAAAATCAAATGTGTTTTTTTTCTTTTGTGAACACATGAGTAAACAAGAATAAATAGTATAAAAGGAGCGCATTTTTTTAACTGTTCAGTTTCAATTTTGTAAGAAACCATCGTATCAATATGAAAGCTTTCATAGTTAGTGCTCTATTAGTGTGCATATTCCAAGTAAGTAAAAATTTTAATGAAAATATATTTACGACTTTTTCCAACAATATTAACAATATACTTTATAAAAATTTTATTTTAACATATTGTTTTTAACGTTACTGCAATCAGTGATTAAACTCGTTTCAATTAATATTTATTTTTAGTTTGGAAATGCAAATGAAGCTGTTAACAGTGCTCTGAAAAACTTAGAAGAATTGGAAAGTGGAGCACAGACAGCAGTCGATTTACTGAAAGTAATCACACTAAATTATGCAGTCGATGTCGGCGAGCACATTGAAGCCGTCGAAGCTGCATACAAAAAACGTGCCGATGAAGAAGTCAAATCAATTTTAGAAGAAATTAAGGTAAGCAGAACAATGTCATTTCTTTAAAATCTAAACTTTCAAACATGTGTAAAAAACTTTTCTATATAATTTTAATTTCTGCAGAAAAAAGGAGATTCTACGAAAGTTAACGCTTGTTATGAAATAGCTAAAAAGAGGTTGGATGAATTGAACGCCAATTCTAAAAAACAGTTGGACCAGTGCGATGGTCAAACAGGAGAAGGAGCTGTAGACCCTGATAAAACTTTTGACAGTCTTCTCAATCTGCTATCTGTAAGTCACCTTCATATTAATTTTAATATCGTTTTAATTTTACGCAATTCCTTGATGGGCATTTTTATATCAATTATTTAGTCTGGAAAGAAATACCTCGCTTACGTACAAAAATTGAAAAAGGATCTTAAAGAAACAAGGGATGAATCAACTGCAGATGAGATCGTCAAAAAAGTCCCCGGTGTTGCAGCAACATTTAAAATCTATGAGATTTCAGTCAACAGCGTATCGAAACGCGCTGGACAGGCTGACGAAGATGCCGAACAGCATGCTAAACAGTGCAGCGAAAAGGAATACGCTGATCTACATATTGCTGCCTTGGTTGTCAGAGAAAATGCTTTTAACTGCATTGCTCAAGCTTAAATTTTCGTTAACGTTGTTGAGTAAATAATTCGTATTTGTGTACAGAATTTTTTTAATTATAATAAATTGATTTTCTAAATAAATTATTAACCAAGAGTTCTAAATTATTTTTAAGAATTTCACTTAGTAAAAAGAGAGCCCCTAAAATATTATTTTTCACTAACAAGTGAGATTTCGTAGTTAAATCATTTTAAAGTAAGAATAAAGGTTCGAATTTTTCAATTTAAATTAATACTGAAATAAAAACACATGTAATGGTTGAAATGAAACAAAAGCGGATAAAAGGGTCCGGCGCAGATGCTACTCGTATTACTGAATCCTAATGTTACATTAGTTATTGTAAGGACTTTGCGGGAAATGTAATTTAGAATGTGCTCTCGCTTCTTGAACTACGATAATATTATCGCATAGCAAACATTTTAAGATCTAGAGCAAAGTAAATGCCTGTATTAACTGGGTGTATTTTTAGACTTCGTTGTATGATTATTAGAAAGTCAAATTTAATGAAGATCAATTTTTTTTATTAGAAATGATAATAAATTTAATATCGTAGAATAGGGCTAATCAAGTAGCATGAAGCTAATCGACTAAATTGCAAATTTTTTTATTAAATTCTTCTATACAGCTAAAATAAGTCATATTTTGCAATTCGTCAAAATTAATATAAAGTTTTTGCAATATAAGTATATTATAAATGAATTTAAAGTAGCTTTTTTTGTCGAATGGACTTCGAATAATATAACGCGTTCCTTTTCGTCAAATGTAGATAGATATCTAATTTTCGTCAAACATGGATAAAATTTTTTTTTTATTTTTAGTGCTTTGTGAGTTTGTTATAACTATGTGATCTGATAAACAGAACATTAAGTATTAACTTTTTCTTGCAGACTATTTTTAATATTCAATACTGCATACATGAAGATAAATTTTTTCTAGAAAATTACTAAACGTTTTATAAAGCGACAAAAGAAAGTAAAAAACAAAAAAATTACTAAACTTTTCAGGAGTTTCTACTAAAAAAGTAATAAACTTATCAAAAAATTCAGGAATAATTACTAAAGTTTTCGTAAAAAATTCTAAAAAGTCATCCCCCCCCCCTCTCGCCACCACCCCCGGCTTAAGCGAATTTAAATCACTCGTGCTATAAAATAGTATACGATACGCGTGTCTTATGCGACACTTGCAAGCACGGCGTTAGCGCCCTCGCTGCGCTCGGGCGCCTAACCTCGTCGTGCCAGGAAGTGCCACTTAAGACACTTGTATCGTAATGTACTATTTGTCACTGAATTTATATAGAATTCGTCAAAGGCTTTGTATAGTGAAATTGTTTTACTTAATTATATCAAAGTTTAATTTCACTATTAAAGAGATTTTTGAAGGATTTATTAATTGATTTTATTGTTTTATTGAGATCGTGCGTAATTATGAATAAATAGATTGTGAGTATAAATTGAGATTATTTACACCATTTGCCCAAAAAATGCACCTTCAAGACGAACGAATCAACCAAAAATTCAGAACACCAGGTTTGTTAGAATTTTATAATACTAATATTTCGCGAGATTTATAAATTATATTTCAGTTGTTCGCGTGATAATCAGTTTTTTTTAACTCGACAATCAGTCAGCATTCCTGTGATTCCCCGTCACAGTCGGGTAAAGGACAGTTTTAAATCATTCCCGCATTAAATAAATAATTGTTTTACAAGTTAGGCGACTAAGCTGTCACCTAACATAATTCAAATAATGTCAACACAGAGTACTAAGTAATACAATTACCCGTCTTATCATCAGTGAAAGTGATGAAAATATTAAATATGTTTTTTACTTTTGTGATTAAACGAGTAAACAAGGATAAATTGTATAAAAGGAATAAAATTTTTTTCAACTGATCAGTTTTAATTTTTGTAAGCAACCATCGCGTCAATATGAAAACTTTCATAGTTAGTGTTTTATTAGTGTGCATATTCCAAGTGAGTAAACATTATTGAATACACACTAAATACACACAAAAATATTAAACATATTATTTTTCACGTTAATGCAGTCCGTGATTAAAGTCGATTTAAATAATATTTATTTTTAGTTAGGAAATGCAAACGAAGCTCTAAAAAATTTGGAGCTACTGCAATACAGAGCACAGACAGCAGTCGACATGCTGAAACTATTCACAGTACATTATCCACTTATACTCAATGGGAGCATTAAAGCCGTTGAAGCTGCATATCAACTACGTGCCGATGAAGAAGTCAAATCGATTTTAGAAGATATTAAGGTAAGCATTATGTTATCAAAACTAAACTTAACTAAAACTTAAAAAATAAACTTTCAAATATGTTTAACAGCCTTTCTAAATAGTTTTAATTTTTGCAGAAAAAAGGAGACTCTAAGAAAGTTAACGCTTGTTATGAAATAGCTAAAAATAGGTTGGATGAATTGAACGTCGATTCTAAAAAACATTTGGAACAGTGCACTGGCCAAACAGGAGAAGAAGTAGACCTTGATCAAGCTCTTGACAGCCTTCGCAATCTGCTCTCTGTAAGTTACCTTCATATGAATATTAATATCTTTTTAATTTTACACAATTATTCAACGGGCATTGTTTTATCAATTATTTAGACTGGAAAGAAATACCTCGATTACATACAAAAATTAAAAAAGGATCTTGAAGAAACAAACGATGAATCAACTTCAGATGAGATCGTAAAAAAAATCCCCGGTCTCACAGTGAAATTTGAAGTCTATGAGGTTTCAATCAGCAGCGAATGGAAACACGCTGAGCAGGCTGGAAAAGACTCGGAAAAGCATGCTCAACAGTGCAGCGAAAAGGAATACGCTGATCTACATGTAGCTGCATTGGTTGTCAAACAAAATGCTTTTAACTGCATTGCTCAAGCTTAAACTTTCATAATTTGTATTTGTGTACAGATTTTTTTTAATTAATTATTATAATAGATTTTTTAAATAAATGATTAATATAGAATTTTAAATTATTTTTGAGAATTTTTCGCATTTTTTTTCTATATTGTTGAAATATTTCATATTTTGTAATTCGTTAAAATTAATATAAAATTTGTGTAATGTAATTTTTTTTTTTCATTCGATAGACGTAGAATATTATAATAAATTCCTTTTACTCAAATATAAATAGATTACTAATTTTCACGAAATGTGGACGAAACAATTTTACCTTTTTATATGATCTGATAAATAGCTCATTCAAAAAGTCCTATAAGAAAAAACAATTTAACGAAAAAAATTTGCAATTTGCTCGATTAGCCCCATGCTACTCAACTAATTTTATTTCACAGTACCTATACTTGAAGTCATGAGAGTTAATAGTTCAAATTTATATAAATTATAATTAAAAAATTTTGTATGAAAGTTACAACACTATTAAAATCACTGTCAGTTCACAAAAAGTACGTTGGTTAAGTAGCAATTATTTTATGAAATTTTAGATAAATTGCAAAATAAAAATGACCAGTTAAAGAATTTCAACAATTTTAGTGGGCGTATAAATTACGTTCAAAATTTAATCGTTGCGAAGAATTTGTAAATTAGTTAGAAAACTATGCGTTTGAGACTCTATAAGTTTCTTCGAGTCAAATACTTAACATCATCAAGACTATGACACGTTTCCAGTTACATCGAAAACTATGCGATTAAAACATTTAAATTCAGATTTATTTCATAAAAAAATCATTTATTGATTATATTATTATTGATATTCAATATATTTATAAATTCATGTGTACTGTTTTAAGGCAAGAAATATAACGAATAAAAATCTGTAGTTTTACAATTTTCTAATTAATTTTTCTCATAATAATTCTAAATAATATCCATCATTCAATCTAATTAGACCAGCAGTATCAAAATCACGAAGGATCGCTTAAATCATCCTTATAAACCAACCGAAACGCTATACTTAACTGTATCAAAATCATCAAAAATGGGAGCTATCGCCTATAATAAAAATCCTTTGGTAAAAACCCTCTCAACCCATTGCGCGCAGTCATATGTTCAATTACTGATAACACCCTCTCGCCTGCGACAAACGCGACCTTTCGCAACCCACTCTGGCAAGCCTAAATAGGCAGATAACGTCATTATCACCTCGTAAAGAATCGAAGCAGAAAATTTAGCCGTAATACACGCCGAAACTTACTATCTCGAAAGAAAGCTCTTATCTTAAATTGAATCCAGGCCAAAACTCGTATACGTATATGTGTGTATGTGTTTAGAAATGTGCCGCGGATCAGCAGTGTAACTTAAATCATGGGGTGCAGCCTTCGACTCGAGGCTCGACCGTCGAAAGTATACCAACGGGAGCCCCGAGAGTCCAGCGCTCGCCTCATATATCCGTTCAGTGGTTCATCATTTCCGCGGCACAGCTGGCTCTATACGTGTACACACCCGCGACGCCCACGCATCGAGTTGATACACTTTTTCAGATCGCTGAGTTTCTTCGATGGAACGTCGCGGCCGACTCTTTTGTAGACGATTTTTTTTTAGATGCTTGGGTGATAGTGGCTACTTGTTGCTTGTTAAATTATGGGTGGGTTAGGGCGTGATTTAGTAGTTTTGAAAAGAGTGCAGAATTATGCATGGCCTTTTCTGACAATACCAGATGTGTATTTCGTGCTTCTAAATAAGTTAATATTTTGTATGCTGTAGACTTTTTGCGTTTTGTTTTAAGAATACCTCGGGGACTTTTTAAAAATAAACATGTTTTAATATTTATAAATTCTATTCGAGCCTTCAAACACATATTTCTTTATTACTAAAGATTTTTCTCTTTTGATCCGGAATTCTTGAATTTTTAAGATAACAAATCCTTAAAAGAAAGATTTTTGACATTTCGAAGACTGTTAATTTTTTAATAAAGTACTGTCAACCCTTTTCCAAATGTCTATCAGAAGTTTTCACAAGACGGTCTTTGGTTTTAATTTAATTACTTGAGGCTTTCTTTTTCCAAAGTAAAAAAAAGATTCAGCATTCAAAAATAACGGTTCAATATTTGCAAATGAATAAGATTTTTAAGTAAAGTTATTTTAACTAACGTATATTAATACAAAATCATCTTTATCATAATGAAATATATTAATTTTTTCGTGTAAAAATATAAAGTATTTTGTTCAAAATGTTTGCTACTTGTGTTCGCTATTCTAGGGCGATTGAAATATGTATCAAGGCTGCTGTTCTATTTATCAAAGCAAAATATTAGTGATTCTGTTTATCCACTCTTGCGATTACTTTTTTATTTAAAATACTTTAAAAATCAGACGATTTTTTAAAAATAATTACTAAAGTAAGTAAAAAATAAAGGGACGAAGTCAAATATTTATAAAAGAACAAAGGCACTTTGAACTGCTTTCTTATTCTTAAAGCTGCTTATTAAATATTATCAAATGAAACATTTAATAATACCTTTTAGTTAATATTTAATCGTAAAGCGTATATTATGGCATTTGAAAAACTGCATAAGGATGCTCGTACGTTTGCTAGAACTACTTGTTGCGTCAGACTAATTCCTGTTCATGCTACTCGCTATATGCTTTTCTGGTGGTAAGCTTTAAGAAAAGCTTAGTAGCTCTAATTCGTTATTCGAAATATATAACTTATGAACATTTGAGTTTCACTTGTAACATTAAGTGAAATTTTTATAATTAATTTGAAAGAAATCATTACATTAAAGTGATATGAAATGCAATTCTCCTTTTTGTAAAGAATATGGGAACCTATTTTTTGTTTCATCTAATTTTTCATATTTTGAAAATATGCCAAAGTAGATGTTGTTCACCGCTAAAATTTGATATAGAATCATTTTTCGCAAATTGAAACGTGAATATAACAAACGGAATTTCTGTATTTTTATAACTGCAAGGAGAATTTTCACATGACCTATATGAAATAAAAAATGAAATGTAAATATTGTTCTGATGATGTTACAGTATTATCTTATGTTTAAAAAAAGAATGTTAATTAAATCCAATTCATTCCAGTCACAACCCTTCAACGATACAAATCGCTACATCCGTTTCGAGATATTAAATTAGAATAGTTCTTATCTACCACGCTTTGCTTTATTAAGGGGTCCCAGCGCCATGGTAAGCTTCGCCGGCCAAAAAATATCCAATTACACAAGATAAGATTGCGCGCGTCACGTAGGCAAAATAATACTCGTGTTTACGAAAGTGTAATTCTAAAAATTATGGAAAATCACTTGTTGACCGCGTTCTTTTTTATCAGCCGCGCCAGGATTTACGCACACCTCGCCTCGTCCCTTATCTGTAAATAGCCCTATTTCCATCGGCTCTCCCCCAAATCAATCGTCTCTCGCTATCACGTTCTCAATCACTTGTCTGGCGCCAATTCTGTATACAGTCCCCGCATACGTATATACCTTCCTCCTTCCTCCTGCCATCATCTAATCCGTTTTCGTCACGCGCGCGCTAGCCCTCCGTCGACTCGTCCCGGAATTCGCGTCCATATACGCAGGTTCAGCTGACTGCCGTATAACGCGTCGGCCAATCTGTTTATTTATTTTTCGTCAACTTCCCACATATGGCGAGCGCACCTGCCCACTCGTACTTCGGGCCGGGAAATTCGATTAAACCTTTGGCCATGCGAATGAAGAGGCGGAAGAGCGATCTGGGCTCTGTTTTTCTTTTTAGCGGCTCGGAGACTTGAGGAGCGCGTTTTTTTTTCTTGTGGTTCTAGAGCGCGAAGTATACGTTTTCGAAGTGAGATCGAGCGTCGATGCCGGGAAAAGGTGGTGGGAATACGAAGAAATTTAAAAGCGGGGGAGTTGAGACGGGAGATTCGCGATAGTGTATTTCTGCGTTGTGCTTCGCGGGAATTTCGCACGCGCACGGAGGAATGCGGTTCGACCTAATTTATCGCTTTTGTTCGTTTTGTCGTTACGTTATTTCCACAGTTTTTTTAAGAGGCTTGTTTTAAAGCCGTTTATTTTGTGGTTCGTTTCTGATAATAATGATGTATTTTGATATAGTATTTAGGCTTAGAAAACAGATGTTTTAGCGAATCTATTCTATGAGAATGGTTCTGGCTTTATAAATAATTTTTTGTAAGAAACAATTTGGGAGTTTTTGTTAATTATTAATTAAATTTCGTTCAATTAGCTGCATGTGATTAAAGAAAATTGATTATTGATGTTACTAAAGTTTTGAAAATTTAATTTTTTTTTAATAATTTAGTTTATTGAATTTGGTTTCCCAAATGAAATTAGACACTACGATTTGCATTTTATATTACGGACACAATTGTTTAAACTTCACCATTTATTTTTAGTCTAAATGACTGTGTGTTGTTAAAAACAATATGAACAACATCAATATAAAATAGCAAATTACTTCAAAAGAATGGAATTAACAAAGTAAACATCAAAATATTTTGTTTTGTACCCATGAAAACTAATTTATATGATTTTAAATCATTTTATAAATATTCTCTTAAACATAAATTCGGTCTTGATTTTCATACAATAATATGACCTTTCATATGTTATAGTACTTCGACGCTTTCAGTATGTGACTCTTTTGAATGATGATTCATTGAGCTTCGTGAAATCAATCTGATTCACACAGTCTTATATAAAAATAAGAAAGAAAAGTCAACATTTGGTCACAAGTGGAAAAATAAAAAAATGCGGCAAGCAAACTTAATTGAAAAATTATATAATTCAACTGACAAAGATTATCGCATATTTATGATAACACAGTTTCCACGGTTAATATTTTTAGCTTCAGTAATCATTAAAATTTTTAGTTAATTAACGTGTATATTTAAAATCACGAAATTTCTCCATCACGAAACTCACAAATGATTTTTAATTGAAGCGTTCGATTAAATAAACTTTTTAAATAAAACTTTATCTCTCGTTAACGCTTTAATTCTTCCCAACGCTTAACGAGCATGTTGTTTTAAATACATTTTTTCATACACTTCTTCCCTTACGTAAATAATGAACTTATTTCTCCTTTTTTTTCGATATGCACGTAATACTTAGCCTATTCGAAACTACCCACGATTTTTCGTGGCATTGACCCAAGGTACGAAAAAAAATTTCTCATGCGAATCATTTATCACTTTGAAATAAAATCATTCACATGCATATGTTAACGAATATTCGTGGATTCACGAACAATTTTTCACTTTGCAGTTTATGATTAAATAAATTATAAGAAAAATATAAAAAAAAAAAAAAAAAAAATGATCTTGGAATGAAGCAGAACAAGAAATATTCTATTTATAATAAACAGGTTGTATTCGCCATCTAAAATTGTATACTCGCGAGTTTTTTATACAATACCGGGAAGCATAAGTGCCGATGACCTCGATTAGAATCACTGAATTCTCAAAGTGTTTCGGGAATTCATTGATTATAGAAAGTTTTATTAATTTTCTTATTTTTATCGAAGTTACTGTAAACCTAGAATATTTCTAGACTTTTACGAAAATCTTCATCAAATAGATTTATACAAAAAATATTCACTTTACATACTATTATATATCACAATAAAAATAATTATTAATAAAAAGTCTGCA
Source organism: Eupelmus urozonus (assembly GCA_900480035.1). NCBI lineage: Eukaryota > Metazoa > Arthropoda > Insecta > Hymenoptera > Eupelmidae > Eupelmus > Eupelmus urozonus. The sequence goes on from UELX01000942.1 coordinate 30,298, forward strand.
AAATAATGTAAATTCTAAAAGTTAAAATCAAATTATTCATTATAATTTTATTAATTTCGCCTTCTAAAATTAAACGTGCATTTGCTCATCAAAATTATTAATACTCATTGTTTATGCGTTTGCTGAAACGATTAAAATTTTTTAATTACAAAATAAACGAATTTTCGATCTCGTCCATGAATTAATCGTGTCTAAAAGGAAAAACCAATGAAAAAAATTCAAAACCAGCAGTGCAAGTGCATCATTGAAATAACGCAATGAGCTGATAATTTTGCGTATATCTTTTCAGACGCACAATATCAACTTGAACTGTCTTACGATCACGTGCAAGTCAAAACCTGCCTCTGTAAATAAAGGTGATGTAAAAAAATCCGCGTTGCACTTCAACCGTCTGTGTCCGGTATCACTCGTACAACAATTGGCGCATTTGGCGTGATATATACCTTTTGGACGAGCTAGGGCAGTTCTTGATTTGATCATTTGATTCGATTGGTTACGTACGGGAAGTCGAAGTGAATATCGCACGTGTTGCTATATTGTAAGCAAGTAGATATCGCAAGCTTTTACTCTAATTGTTTATGATAAAAAAGAAATTTAATTTAACGCAGTACGATAAATTATGTGCGTTTTCAATGATTATAATTATGATTGTTTTTAATAATTCATTAGTTTTATATTTGGATAGATTTGCTGGAATCAAAATTTATTTTCCTTGTTCTCCAGCGATAAAATCACACTATTCATAAACAGTAAATATATTTTTATTACACCAATAATTATTTTTCTTTTTTCATTTAGATAAATTACTATTGATTCGTATATACTTATGAGAAACTATGTCGCGTCGAAACTTATTTTTTTTATTATTTTTTCGAAGCTAAGATCAAGAAATTGCTGATCAATCAAATCGCATGCGTAAAAACACGTCTAAGACAGTAAACATCCTCCCGATAATTAAATGTCTGATCCATTGTGCGACCAATAATCATATGATTATCGTCTTCATAGAAAATGATTATTATTATGACAATATACCTTGTGACGCTGCATTGTAGACTTAGGAAATTTGCCGCAAGAAACATTCTAGATCGAAGTGCAACTTTACGATGACGGGATATTCATTTCAATTACATCATAATTGAATTAATTTAATGTTTAAAAACCCATATAATAATCTTAAAATTTAGAAAAAAAATTAACGAAAATCAAATTTACAAAAATGTCTCTGCTCCGTAATAAAAAAAAATTCTACCAACTGAACATTTATTTATTTATTTATTATTAAGCAGAGTACAAAGACATTTTTGAAGTTTTCCAATTGCGGCCGTGGCGCGAGCGTGCCCGCAAGCTCTCTCGTAAACAACAACTTCGGCGCTTCATCAACAAAATTCCGCTATCGCACCGGTGCTCCTGATGCGCCAATTTCTAAAATCTCTCCGTCCGTCTCTCATCGGTCATTCGTCTGAACTTGATCAATCACCCGAGCGCGCGATTACCTTCCACACATTACCCGCCGCGGACTTATCAAATGTGTATATACGTGCATTTCCCAACGCTGGGGGACAGCCGGCGCCCAGACTCACCCGATAACACAACTAAGCTAGCCAGAAAAAAAGAAGAGGAGGATGCAAAAAAAAAGAACGAGAGAGGGAAAGAGAGAGAGAGAGAGACAGCAAACAAGAGAATCAACGGCGCGCACTTGACAATGCGATGCATCTCCTCCTCTGGAGCTTTCGCGACGTCGCGATGCCAGATAAGCCGATTGGTCTCCCGGTAGGAGGGGGGCGGCCGCCTTCACACATACACACACACACACGCACACAGACACAGACAGAGTGTGTAGCGCGCGCTCGGCGTTCTTTAGCCGAGTAAAAGGCGCGCGCTTTGCGCCAGGACAGGCAAAGAGAGAGGGTAGGGGGTTGCTGAATGAAGTGCCGGGACGCACCTCGTCACGACGCACTTCGTCGCAGTCGGCCCGACTCGGAAGTCAGCCCCGACGAACGGGCTTCTACGTTAAGCTCGCACTAACGCAACGAACGAACGAACGAACCCTCACGTGCGCGCGCGCGCTCCGATATATATACCTACTTGCCGAGATTGCTCCGAGCGAATTAGCCGGATTTTAGGAGAGCAGGGGTGTAGCGTTTTATTGTTTCACGTTGGTTTTTGGTTTTTTTTTTCATTTTGAGAAGGACAAGAGGAGGAGAAGCCGAAGGGGACTTGCTGAAGTCGTTTGAGATTGTGACGAGAGGAGAGTACTTAAGGAGACTTGGAGACTTGGAGTGGGTTTGAGGTAAGTCGTTTTAATGCAACAGTTGTGTGGAAATAGTAGTGTAGGAAAAATAGTTTTAACGACCGCGGGTTTGGTTTGTGTGATTAGTGGCAAGCGTGAGTTTGAATAAAAATTTTTTTCTCAATTTTTAGTGTGAAACAATCGTTAACTTTAATTTAAGATATTTTTTATTTATTTATTTATGCATTTATTTAAATACTAAGCAGATATAAGTGTAAATATATAATTATTCAAAAAATAATGACTGCAATAAGGATTGGAAAATAAAACTGTAATGTTTTAATACAATACATTAAATCAAAACAATAAAAATTAATCAGTGTTATCAAAAAATTATATAGCCTGCATGATAAAAAGTGATGAAAGATCCAAAGAAAATTAACCCCTCGTTAATTAATAATGATGTTAGTGCTGAGTCAATCTAATCGTCATTTTTTTAGTGCCACATAACGCCATATAAACGATGAAACTTTCACTTTAAATTCTATTTTTTTAACGCATAACCTTTAACATCTCGTATGACGATTTCTTGCTCTTCTATAGTACTACAATTATGTCACAGTATTTTTTTTATTTCTTATTGAAGTTCATCGTTAGTGCGCATATTTTAAAGTCATTTGCGCTCCAATCAAACGCAAACCATTATCATGTATTGAATAGTTATAGTTCAATTTGTTATTTTCCACATTAATGAAGCTAATTTTTCAATAAAACAATAAATTTTTTCGAAATAATAATATTAATACCCTTAAATTATATAGAAATTAAAATCCAAAATTATTTACTTTATATTTATTGAGATAAAAGGGTAATATAGAATACTTTTTGATAATCATCAAAAACCTCACATCTGAAAATTTCCATTTTAATTAATTATATTTATTCATTTCACGGTATTGAAGATTATACATTAATCATAAAATTATTAAAATAAATGGTAAAAATATTTACTCAAAATATTGGAAGTGTTTATCAAAGACATTACCATAATATATAATATTAATAAGGGCAATCTCTAATAGGCATATTTATACATTTCAATTTTAACTAACAAAGAAGTTATTTCCAACATGCTACTCACATTTATAAGTATACATTCTAACATACGTTATCTTTACTTTTGGAAATTCTTTAACTCTAAAACTAATAAAAAGTAATGTTTTTAAAAATATTAGTCATCAAAGACACCATTTTTTTCAATCACTTAAAAAAAAAGAATCACTTAAAAAACGACTATAATAACTGTTTCCTCGACCTATGCCGTGATATTTTTAAATCACTTAAACGCTCTAATACCTGAATAGTCCGGCTGACTTGGAATTACCGAGTCACTAGGTAGCACTTTGTAAAATGAAGGGTGAACCACGAAAATTCAATTACGTTCTACAATTTGACCTCCGCACCTTGCGATACAACATGCATTTTTTCTCCTCTACATACGTGATAAATCGTGACATTTCCTTAGACCCTCTCCCCTTCCCTTCCTCGTCGTAGTTGCATCACGTGATTTATGAATGGCCCCGATGACATCTTTTATCATATTCGAAGCTATTAAAACGTGAGTAACTCGATGTAAAAATACCCTTCAGTGTTTATATTCACTAACGATAAAGAAGCTTAAAATACTAACTAAAACGTTTTTACAGATAGCGAGTGCAATCAAAATAATAAATATGACAAAATCATTTAAATTAATATTAACAATTGAAGCTAATGACAAGACAATCAAATCAATAAAAAACAATTGGTAAAAACCGCGCTAATGATAAAAAAGAAGCGTACAATGCAGTTGTTTTATAATTGATATTTCTTTCTCGTAGCTGATTTGTCAATTGTTTAACGACTAGTGATTTTTACGCGTTCACGCAATACACCTGCAGATCAGAAATTTTATTCGTTTTATTACTTTGTAAACATTGTTCTTCTTTTTCAGTACAATAATCCTTAAATTTATTCATTAAGAACGTTTACCTACTTATTATCTATCGTAGTAACTTTAATCTTTTGTATAAATATACAATCCCTTTACTTATTCCGAAGATCGAGTAAACCATTCTATATAAAAAAAAAGCTAAATATAATCCGTCTTTGGCAAAAAAAATCCGCTTATACGGCTAAAACCGTTAAAAGGATGCATGGGAACGTTCAAGAATAAAAAGCTTTTGCCTGTTCCTGGGCTGAAAGTGATCAAACGCAGTTTATAACGGATAATGCTATCTTTAATATCATCGTTCGGGAGGCAATGACGCATTTCGCCCGCTTACTTCGCTCCCCCGTCGTAATATGCAAATTTTACCGACGGCTTGATCAATTCTTTTGTTAAAAAATCTTTCATCAATATTTGATCTCTTCTTGTCGAAAATGGCATCCAAGAAAAATCGCTCGGAATTTTGAATAAATAGGACAATGAATCACTTTGGTTTTAATTTGCCGCGAGCGCAGCTGTTTTAAAGATGTGCAATCCATTTCAGAGTGCGTCGTTTAATTTCATTTGCCCCTACACCAATTAAATTTACCCTGTACTTAGGAGTATTATTAAATCACAAAGCAAACTGCAATCTGTGTTAGGTTATTTAATTAATTAATAAATTAATTGAATATTATTTAAATAGAGACACATAGATCCTATAGTTGAAATAGTTCCATTTAATAGCTATAGTTAATCTACAGTAAAAGCGGATTTAATTTCTTAGTCTCTAATCATTTTAAATATGTAAATTTCTACCAAGGAAATTAAAAAGAAATATGATGCTACTTTGATTTGTAAAACATTCTTTTGAATTACTGCAAGAATTACATATAATAGTATTTGTCATGGATAAGAGCTTAATATTATCAATTAAAAATTTTACAACGTTATTTCCAAATCCCCCTTCAAGGCAAAAAAAAAAATCACCGTTATCATCTCAAGTACTAAAAAAACTTGAACCCAGCAACAAAAACACCGCTCAAAATAATTGCGGAAAAACCCCTGGAAAATCCAAATTTCCGCGTACTCAAAACACCCACAAATCAAAGCCCAGCCACCCCAAAACCTCACAACCGCGTATACACCCTCAGCCCCACCTCAGCGCTATTATCCAAATCCGTCGCCGCATCGGACCGCTTGCGCCCACGTCCGGCCGGTGGGCGCGGGAATTATAAGTATAAATATAATGCGGCTAAATATACGAGCCGCGCCGTTAAAAATAGCGCATTCCACAGCTTGCGCGCGCGGGCACAATGTGTAAACACAGCGCATAAATTACGATAGCGTAATTTCGCAAAGGGGCTGACGAAGCGCCGCCGAGGAAGAGAGAAAGACGGAGCCGATCGGCATATACACGGCGAGATAAATCGCTGGACTGGCGCCTTGCCGGCACGCGCGCATCAGCCTTCGGCTTTAATATATACGTGAAAAGTGACGCGCGAATGAAGTTCTGCCAGTGACGATTCCGGAATCTTTTACCAAGGGGGACGAGAGAGAGAGAGACCAGAGTCTCTTAAGGAGGGGACTGCGATGATTGTCTTGCGAGTTTCCTGCTTGCGGCCGATTTATGTATATGCAGTTCTCGAGCTTTTGTGCTTGAATCGAAGCTTTGATGCGGTCGCTTGCTTTAGATCCGATAAGCTTGCCCTGATAGTTCTATACTCTATGGTGCGTCAGGATGCGGCTAGTTAAATTGAAGAATAATCGATTGTCTCTCTAATTCAATTAGCACAGCCGACCTCAATAATAACTTTTTCTCCCAACTCCTCGGCGCTAATTAATATTAAATCCAGGTGCGCGGGATTTCCTAAACACACCGCCGCCACCGCCATTTTAACCCATCGCATTAGCCCGCAGAGTAAATCTTCAGATCCGATTATATAAATACGACACGGGCGCGCGCGAGTTACTAATTAGGAGACGATTATATCCGCTGCGCGCTTTCTGAGTCCAAGCCGGAATTTCCGGGCTATCCTTGCCGCGCGAGTCACACATTGGGATGGGCGAAATGATCGGCGCGAAACACGAAGTCGAGCGAAGAGATTCCAAGCCCACGCGCTCCTAGAGATGCTCGGCTAGAATTTTTCCACCCGCATTTCTCTCGAGGTCTGTAATGTCACGTTCCAGGCTTTTGGTTGGTTTTGGCTGGTTTACTTAGTCGGGTGTGTAAGGAAGATGGGGGCCTCAGGCGTTTTTGTATTGTTGGGTCTTTGATTTTTTTTTTTTTTCGTTTTTGATGAGATAGGGTGAAGGGACGCAGAAGATTGTTGATAATTAATCGGTATTTGTTTGTGGGATGAGTGTGTTGATGGTATAATGAGCAGAAGTCGAGCTAGTTTCAGTGGGATTAATAATTTATAATGGCATATTAAGGCTATGGTATTGTATATCGGATGGTAAATCGGTTTTATGATTAATTTACACGAGTTTCGTATAATTAGAACGAAGAAAAATGATTAGTTTTATGAACAAATGGACAATTTTCTGCATAAAACCTATTCATCTTTCTGAAATAACCCTCGGAAAATTCATCATAATTTAATACTATTATTTACTTAACATAATACGTATTATTTATCTTCGGAAATCAAAGGTAGATTTTTCTACAGAATTTTCTAAAAAATTTTAGCAATTTAGTAGTCAGTAAGGGTGAATTGAAAAAAAATGAAATAACGTTCAATAAAAACGGAAATCATTGATATACAATATGAAGTTTAGAAATTTCTGTTTGCCCAAGTTAATCAAGATATCGATGTTCGTCAAACCATTTTTCTTAAATCGCTCATATTTGCGGCGCCTTTTGGACGACAGTGTCTCTAAAAAAGACTCATGCAGTACTGTTGAAATAATTTTTAAAAAAATCGTTAAGATAAGTATGCGACAATCTGCGAAAATGCAATACTCAGACTGTCTCCGAAGTGACTGCCTCGGTAAGCAGTATTCTGGAAGTATTTCAAAACGAAAGTGTTTGCGATGTTCGATTAATAAATAAATTTACGAAAATCAAAAAATTCAGCAGTAAAAATGTTGCAAGAGGTTAAAACTCTGATAAGACAAAAATTATGAGCGACTGTAAAAGTTAAGCAAAACTTTCATACTTTTTTAATACTCTGCGAATATGACGTGTAGTTGAGAAAGTTTATTAATAGTGAGATACCGTTAAAAGAACGATTATAGTCAGGATTCCTATTTCTATTGTTTTAGAGCAAATAGTAAACTTTTTATAAAAACATAAAATCAAGTTTAATTCTTTAGGAGACAAAGGTATTATCACCTGCACCCAATGTTTTATTTTTAGATATAAAAAAAAAATTATAAATTTTAAGCTTCTTGTGAATTTTACATGTTTTTATCTGAATCAACATTTCTAATTTCACAATTAAAATATAATTAAAATAAAGCATTTACCATGCCGTCCAAAAAACTGAAAAACGTAAGAATTAAAAAAATCCCAATTTCTTTTCATTTTTTAAAAATAACTATTGTTGGTCTTATCAATTACCATGAAGATAGAGTAGATTTTCGAATTATATAGAGGGAAAAAGAGGGAGATCAATGAAAAATAATCGCTGAAGAAAAATAATAGGGGCAATAGACAAAAGAACTACGTCCGCAATGCACAATGAAATGAATATAATAACGTTATATTACATTCACAAAAGCTTAGTTTCTAATGTTCGAATACTTTTATCTTATATTTCACAAAGTAATACATCATCTAGATAAAGTTTTAATTCAAATCATCAAGAAACATCTTGTTTAGGTGTAAATTCAAAATATTAACACCATTAAGTTAATAAACCTAATAAAGAAAATGTTTCCCACCCTTCTTTTCGTCTTCTAGATAGATCAAATAGAAATAGACTAAAGTTCTCATTACTTGGAATACACTCATAAAAAAATTTTCCCTTTCCCTAGCGAAATCAATCAGTAACTAAATTATTATTTGATTGCATACTTCTCAAATATCTATTATTAATTAAAGTTGTAGTTATCACGGTAGAAGTTTCTTGTTCTGATTTAAAAAAATCTATATTCACTAAACACAGATAAATTGAAAAAGTTTCAAATGAGTTTTAATATAGCGAAACGTCTCTAACAGGAAATACTGAGTAAATTGACTTTTTGGGCAATCTTTTCTGTATTATCTGTATTATCTTGGTTTCTAATAAATTTAAGACTACTTGTTGTTAATTTTATAATAACAAAACCATTTTTTTTCGTATCGTAGTCACTTTTAATCGTCATTCACAAAAAGCTGAACTTATCTAAAATAGAAAATTGCCAATGTTCTATCGAGATACAAATTGAATTTTTTTGCAAACAGGAATAAAAGTTCAGTAATGAAGGACGTTTATCAAATGTTACAAGGTTCAAAAGTTAACTTTTGTTTTTAATCGCTGTAGTAAGATACTTTATATTAAAACCTGTACATAAAGTAAATATTTCTAACTTGAAAATTAAAAATACTTCAAAAATACATCGAATAAAGTTTAGCACATACTACACAAAGGTAAACAGAAACACAATTAATATAGAATTATCGACAAATATGTTTTTAAAATGATACCGATATATTAATAAAAAATTCACTAATTAGTTTTCTATATCAGCATTGAATACCTTAACTTCGGTACCAATGCAATGCTTCCGATAAAGCACATGTGTAAATAATGCTAAAAATAATAAGTATTTATAGTTTCAATCAAATATCGCAAATGACCTGAATCTCAATAATAAAGCTTCACATGACCACCTACGACATCTTTCATACAGAGAATCATATTTGTATCTCCCGTTGTGTTTACTTTCATATAAATAGCTTGTTTTTGTTTCGGGAACCCCAAAATTAAAATCTAATTTAGGAATAATGCAGTCACAGATTTCCTAATACGGTTTCATTAAGTACTGTTAAAAATAAAATATTTGGCAATTATTCTTATTGCTTTTTTCAAAATAAAAATAAATATGATTTCTTTTTCTTTTTAAAAAATTATCAAACATAAAATCGGAGTACGTTAAAAGTACTACTTCTCTCTATAATCTCGGATAAATGTTGTATATGGACATAATTTAGAAATTTCAACTATCGCCATTACAAAAATAGAAAAACATTTTACCGCTTCATTTAAATATTAATCGCCATGAACTAATTATTCTCCTAACAAGCTCACAAACCATAATAAAAACAAATTGCACTCCATTAAATCAGACAAACACCCCACAAGTATCTAAACTCCCGTACTAACTACCACCCCTAATTTCCATTCCAGAAGCTCATCTCGCAAACCTGACCAATCGACTAACACAATGGAGCGAAGGGACTTCTCAGGACTCAGGATCGCGCTGATGCTGGTGCTTTTGCCGAGCGCCTGCCTCGGCATGCCCTCCTTCAATCCAAAGCCCTCGTGGCGCGAATCAGCTCAGCTGGCCGAGGAAAACGGCACGCCAACTCTACTCGCCTCGGCCTGTAACCCAGCGACCGGACGATGCTGGGGCTGGCTGCCGGTCGTCGATGGGCAGCCGGGTCTTAACGATTACGCGGTCGAGCAGGACCCGGAGTACGATAGGTAATTATGGATGTTTTGTGGTTTTTTTGTTGGTGGTGATGGGGTTGGATTGTGATTGGGGGATGAGTGGTGAGTTGAATTTTGACGTGTTATTGTGCGTGATTTGTATACAGTAGAAAAATGATTTTTTTTTATACGAGTTTGACACTTATCGATGAATTCTAAGTTAGCTTTAACTTTAAAAGTATATCTTATCGAGAAAAAAAAGTTTGACATGTGTAAGTTTGAAAATGGTTGCTTGGCACATTTATGAAATTAGTATCGGATTAGTTCGACAATTGCATACCAAAAATAAAAATAAAACATTGGCCAAGATTTCTCTGAATCATAAGCTAATAAAATACCAATCGCATTCTTTCTCGATGTGTGATTTCCACTGCCGAATGTCAAGTTGCGTTAAAAATAAAAGCATTCGAATTAAAAACAGTAAACGTAGTAAATTAGATATTTTAATTTGAAATGACGACTCTCATTTTAAAAATAGAGCTAATGTTCTACATTTTGCATCACAAATGAGCATGTCCAGCTATAATTAGGAAAACCTTTTCCAAATTTACACATTAGTATTTTCGAGTGTACTCAGGGATAATTACCGGTTCACTAATAGATAAACCAACATTAATCAGACGCTTATAATACCTGCGTAACCTTCCCTCTCTCACCCACCTCCTCTCCAACGTAAAACAATAAACTTCAAACGCAATTTAAAAACAGCTTAAAGCCGCCGCGTCAAAAGCTTTGCAACGCAACGACCCTATAGAGCTTCTGATAAACAAAATCCAAAGATTTCTCCAGAAACTAGAACTGCTAACTAGCGCGCGCGCGGGCGCAAGTTCCGGTTTATCGCCGCGGGGGCTTCGTGGAGGCTCGACTCGCTCGGCGCCCTAAATATTTACGTAAGCCCGGCTCGAATCGAGGCGCTATCGGATCTAGCTCGCGCGTCAGACGATCAGGCGCGTATCGATTTTGCGCGCCTAATCCGCATAGCGGCGCGCGGGAAACGCGGGGATGGTTAGCTGTATTACGCGGCCGTGACGCGGCATTCATTCATGCTTTGCGCGGTCGAAGCCGCGGGTGGTAAGGGCTGAGAAGGCCGAGGTGTTTGAAAAGTGATTTTTATTAGTGAATGATTGATAGTTTGAATTAGAGGGTTTTTGGTATTTGAGAATGGGTTTGATGTTGGGTAGAATTGCGTAACGAGGCGATTTTAATGAATGATTTTAATGAATATTAGACTTGTTTGGGAAACAATGAGGGAGTTGAAAAGCTGTGAAACTTGATCTTTTATTGTTGTGCTTACAAAAGAAAACTTTTTTACTTCTAATTAACCATTTCATGGAATCCCTGTTTCAACTTTCAAGTTGTAACAGAAACTTTGCCTCATTAATCTCCAAACAAAGATAAAGTAGCTGTTAATAATTGAATATAGTATCCTGAGAAAATCTCATCTCTAAATATCACAATTGTTTTTCCAAATTCAGCTAAAATAAACTTCTAAAGAACGATCATTTTTGCATTTAAGAAAAAAATCAATCCAACACTCATTAACCCAAAATCATCAAAACCCGCCAACCCAAAACAATTCTCCCACCCAAAAATAAAAAAAATTGGCCCTTTAGTTACAGGCCACAAACTATCCGCGTGCGCGACGTCGATCAGATGGCCGATCTCTGGCGCGACGCTCCACCGCCAGCATCGGCCTACGGACTCGAGCCGCGAGATGCTAACCTGCAGCTGCACCAACCCAGTGGCATCGGCAGCCAAATGCCCACCGGTAGACTGGCCAAAAAAGACATGTTCATGTCGCGCGGCTGGGGCGCTGGAGGCATGCCCTTCTCTGTGCTCTACATGAGCCCGCGCGGCAATCATCCACCATCGGCAGGTAACAATAATTTAGATTTTTTAGAAATGGCTTCTCAAATTTTCTATATTCAAAGGGAAAAAATTAAGTTTCCCGCTTGGCTAAGCTGAGGTATCCCTCGTGCTCTCGAACAATGATAAAATTTCAACGGATTTTTTAAAAACCAAACACTTGAATTCAACAGGCTCAGAGAAGAGCGCCGACTCAGCCAGAAGAAGCGGCGACGCGGCGCCTCTGTCAGCCTCGTCGCCGTCCGCCGCGCCAGCAGGCCGGGCGAACGGCCGCGTGGCAGTGCGAAACGGCTCGTACAACCAGCAGCGCAGGCACTACTCCATCATACCCCAGCTCTTCATCTCCTACGGCTGGGGACCGTCCGGCAAGTAAGCATCGCCGGCAAAGCGAAGAGTTGGCCTTCTTTCGGCTCGATCGTTGATTCCGTAACGTTCGAGGCTAATGTGTCGCGATCTCACGCTAATTTTTCCAATTTTCAGGCCGAGCCGGGCTGTTTGCTTTCGAGAGGGTTTCATTATAGCCAGAAAAAATGTTTTCACCGTACCTAGGTCTGGAAGTGCCACTTTCGCTACCGGTTCGAAAACACGGAAGTCGTAGTTTTTGGGGATGGGTACGGTGAAAAATAGTATACGCAGCGTGGGAGATGAAATAGCGAGCGCATAGTGTTTGTGATTTGCAGGTGCTGTAGGCTTGCTAATGTTTTACCTCCCTAGATGCGGAATATACTATTAGAGAGAGTAGTTTCAAATACTATGCTACGTAATTTTAATTATCAGTTGTAATCTAAAATTAGTAATTAATTATACACTACAAGAAATCTATAATGTTCTCACATTGTTCCGGCTGCAAAAAATATTTTTCGAAGAATTTTTATAAATTTCTTTAAATAAAGTTATAGAAAAACATTTTTTCTCGTTATTCGATAATATATGCATAAAAAAAATTTATCTGGCTCGGCCACCTCGATCTCACAAGGTCCTCTTGCCGAAAAGGCTAGTAGACGCTACATCTAACGAGCACATATCTATATAAGAACAGACCCATTAACATACGCGCATATACATGTAACACGTAAATATATTTTAAAAAATAACGAACGAACATATTTAAGTTTGTTTTCTCGATGCATAATATACTTTAGTATTTAAGCTGGAAGGTAACATCACTACTCACGTTTTAGGGTGTATTAATTCTGCCTATTACTATTGAACACTGACTATCGACGCACTGTTCGATTATTATTCAAATTATAATATTTCTATTATTTATCCATAAAGCGTGAACAGATGAGTTTTTAAGGCCAGACATGGAGTTTGCTCGTCGATTAGAATAAATACGTGTGTCAATGTGAACTGCTGCAGACGAATTATTTTATCGCCTTGAATCGTGAAACGACAAATCTCTAATTGAAAAATGTCATCAACTATTTGATTTTCAATTTAATAGCTACGGATATGATGAACGTCCTTACTTTTATCCTACTGTAATTGTAAGATCATTTAAATCAATTAAGCTTGCAGTCAGCTCAGATGAAAATGGTGATTAAAAATAATAGTTTGAGAGGCAGAAGTTTTTAGATTAGAAATCAAAAAATGTATGACTTACAGTATTATGTACTTAAAGTAGTAATTATTTTTAGTACTGCACAATTTTTTAAATGAGCATATATATAAGTGAGTTGATTAAGTATTTGAATATTTATATAAACATATATCAAATTAAATTTTATTCGTTTGAATGTATGTTTCTAAGCCCTTCTGATGCTAAAATGTATTCTACGATAATCATGTATACCAGAAAGAGTGATTTCATTATTCAAGACTTTCGAATAACTTCTTGTTCTGTAGCAGCAAATTTTAAAAATTATTAGAGATTTTTGAGCCATTGTTGAACGGATTTATTTTTGAGTTCAACTGATAATTGTACTTAACTTGAGAAACTTATTTAACGTATTTAAAATAAAACTATATAAAATCGGTTGCACCAAAATACCCCGACAAACAAAGGCTCAACAAGTGGCAGCCAACTCGCAATCACACCAGAAAACCTTGTACGTTTTGGATCTGCACACGATCTCTTCATTGATATCGGTACAATAAAGTTTTATTTTAAAGAGAAAAAAAGTAAAAAAAAGTGTAATTTTACAAAGAACTCACCATTCATTTCCTTCATTGCTTTGATAAAGTCTTGAGGATCCTTGAATGATACAAAACCAAAGCCTTTGGTTTTATTAGTTCGCTTGTCCCGCACGACCTTGGCTTTTTGAAAACTGGGGTACTTGCCAAATACGCGGACAAGCATTTCGTCGGTGACGTCGTTACCGAGATCGCCACAGAATATTCTGAAGTCATCTGTGAAGAAAGATATGATAGATTGAGGAAACTCATACTTGGGTGACACTTATGTAGCCTAATTTCTAACTTCCAAATATCATTGACATACATTAAGAAAAGGACCTTTGTAAATGTTAATAATTTTACGGTATCATTCCTTTAATTCCCGATTTTTCTTTCTTTTCCTCTTAAAGCGTTATAAATGAAGAAACGAAAGTTATTATTATGCAAAATTAAATAATTGGTATTTACAACAAAATAGTCTCTTATGATTTGCTGTTTAATAAAAAAGGTGATTTTGTTTATCAAATTTTAATTTAAATTAACAAATTACTTAGAGTTAAGTTTTGTATACTTTAGGAACTTATTTTGATTTCTTGGGACAAAGATAGATAGATTGATATAATTTATTATTATACAAATTAAGTACAAATTTAAGGATTATAATCTTTTTTTTTATATTAATTAACTAACATTTTTTTGTCTTACTAGACTGAAAGTAAAATTTATGCCTCCAGCTCAGAAACTGATAAGTGGTCATTTTGGGTTGTTAGTTGTAAAAAATAAAGTATGCTCTATGGAGCAAAAGAGAGTCATAGTATACCGTCTAGTCATAGTATAGTACAGTAAGAGTATTGATTAGCCACTTTAGCTTTTAGTTCAAATGGCAATGTACGTGTATTCTGATTTGACAAACTCTTTTACTCCCTTGAGGCATAATACACTATTTATACAAATATGAATACTAACCGTCATCCCACTCCAGTAATGATGGATCTTCCCAAGTCTGTCCTCCTGCCATTCTGATAATTTTCTTATTTTTCTTTCCTTTACCTTTTGGATGTGATTCTTCAGCACTTGCATTAGCCATAATAGAACTAGCTTTTCCTTGACTAATAGCTAATTCTGCTGCTGTACTTACGCCTTTCACTTTTGGCTTCTTTTTCGAATCATCTTCTGGTATTTTTGTATTGATGATTTGCTCAATTATTTCCGGATGAATAATTGGAGCTGCAGGAGCTGGTTCATAGTTTTTAGGTGTGGCACTTAAAATTGGATCTACTAAATTTGATACATAAGGAGTACTTATCTGTGCTGGCGAAGAATAGGTTGTAATAGGAACTGTACCTGTAAAACATTTTCTTCATTAATAGGAAATAAAATGATATCATTTATATCTAATATTTTTATTAATAATAAAATATTCAAAATCATTAGAAAAAATGAAAAAAAATATAAATATAACTACTTATATTCAAAATATAACCAATTTTTGTAATGTTTGAATACAACTTATTTCCATAATAAAGTAATTCAAATATTATATAAATTTATACATACTTTGCCTGGCAACTTGAGCTGGAATCATCAGAGGGGCTGGAGGTGGCGGAGGTGGTGGTGGTGGCGGTGGAAATCCTATTATCGGTGGAAAAGCTAAAGATGCAGCTGTTGCTGCTACAACAGGTGATGGTATTTCATGTTGTTCTAATTGTCTTGCAACTTGATTATAAGTATTAGCACCAATGACTGGCCTTGCCATCGAAGTTACCAGCTGACCTCCGATTTCAGCTTCAAACCTTTAAGTCAAAATAATAATATAAACAAAAAAAGTATACAAAAAATTTTATAAATATTTTAATTCTATTATATTCATATTAGCAGTAAATCATATAATTAAAACAAAAATAAACAACTATAAAACATTGCAATTATAAGGATTTTTCTCAATAAAAGAATGTATGTTTAATGTAAATTTATAATAATTGAATAAAATACACATAATAAAAAAGTTAATAATCTACAAATAAACGTAAGTTTCTAAAAGAAAGTTCTAGTAACGTTTAAAAGTAAGGTTATGTACTCACCGACTCATCTCATCTTCCATTTGTCTCAGCTTCATGTTATCTTCCATCGTGATAATTAATTAGGACTACAATAACTTCCCTAATGGAAATAACAAATGCAAGTAAACATAAAAAATGTTAGTAAATGTAAAGCAATATACGTGTAAGAGATTGTTGTCTTTCGAACGCACAATAGAAAAATACGCAGAGAGCGTCGAGAAGAAGTATAACTCTTGACAAATTATACTTAAGAATATATCTGAAATATATTCTTAATTGTACAGCGATTACTTCTAACTCTCTCGAACCAATAAATAAACATTTTCAACGGTGTCTCAAATAAACACTTAGCGCACGCATACTAGCTCTACACATAACCACAGCACGCACACAACTGATGTCAAGCATTGATATCAGTTTACATGATGGCTGGGTATTGCAAATTTCCGAAGAAAGTAGCGCCCTCTATGACGGGTAATAAAAGATTCTTCGATTCGACGATTTCTGATTTGTCAGTCAAATTCTCATAAAATAAGAAAATTCAAAGATTTATTAAATTAATTTATTGAATTAATGAGTCACAAAAGAAAAGTATAAATAAGTACCGTCTTACCAATTATGGAAAAACATCGTTAGAGTATTATTTTTCACAGATTTCTTAAAACTGCGGATATTTGTGAATAATGAATAAAAATTAGTAAAATAAATAAAAAGATTAATAACAAAAATTTTAAAAGCAGTAAATTATCAATAAAAATATTAATTCATTTTTGTACGGAAATATTACATTTATTTTTAATAACTCGAAGATGTTTGCTTGAGGCGCCACTTGTCCAAATTAAGTGAATGTAGCAGTTCGTGGAATCGTAAAACCAATGATGCCAATGGTAGAAAAGTTTCATTATAAAACTAATCAGTAGTACATTAATATTAATTTATCATTGGAAAACAAAATATTATATATATTCATTATAACTACTAAACAAATATTAAAAGAACAAAAGAGTTAAAACAAAATAAGAAAAGACTAACAATAAATAATATTTGAAAATCCATGTCAGCCAACATAAGCTTCCAGCACCTACCTACATTCTCTCCACACTTCACGTCAGCTGACCAAAGCAGACGTGTTGTTTAATGAACTATAGCGCATCATGATGGATCAAACGCGATTTATTTTTGCAATTTTTGTGGTTTTAAGTCTGTTTTCGAGTCACACCTTCGCAGAAAGCGATGAGGACTCGTCGACGGATCTTTACGTTATTGAGGGAAAAGTTTTTCCTTACGAAAACGTGGGTAACAACGGATGGCAACTGATGACTCACGTTATGGCCAATGGTGGAGAGCATTATGGATTTCTCAGGTAAACATTAGCTTCCTTGTTTTACTTTTGTCAAAAATTAAGCTGGAAGCTTGTTATGGATGTTTATTTGGGAATGATGGTTGAAGTTTTTGACTGTTTTAAGGGAATATTTTTTAGTCCTGCATTTAATGGGTTAAGGTTATGAAGCAGCAAGAACATTGAGTATTATTTGCAAATTTATAAATGCATTACTTTTTAAGATGCGTATATTAATAAAATGATAAATCTTATTATAATTTTACTATATGATTGATTCCCAATGTTTTATTCAGTCTAAAGGAAATCTTTATATCGATTTAATTCTCAAAAGTTATTAATGGTAGTTTTGTTGGATAAACGTTAAAAGTAAAAATATCATGTACTTGATAAAATATTTTTAAGCTTGTTTTTGGTACTTTTAGATAAAATACAGATATTAAATAAAAATATTTGGGTAAACAATGTTTATTAAATAAAAAAATGTTTACAGGGATGATGGATCATTCATTATATCAAACGTACCTTCTGGATCATATATAGTAGAAGTAGTGAATCCAAATTATGCTTACGAACCAGTTAGAGTAGAAATCAATTCTAAAGGAAAGTTTAGAGCAAGGAAAGTTAACCTAATCCAAACATCACAAGTTATTCAAGTACCATATCCATTAAAAATGAGGGCACTTGTACCATTTAGATATTTCCAAGTAAGAGAACAATGGAGAGTGACTGATTTCCTTTTCAACCCTATGGTAGGTATAAATAAATTTTAAAAATTACATTGATTTTTTACACTATACATTACATTATTAGAGACCTGGCTTCTAAATGATATAATTTTTTATTTTTAGGTACTTATGATGATATTGCCGCTCTTATTAGTTATGATCTTACCTAAAATTATGAATGATCCTGAAACTAAGAAGGTACATTTATTTTATCATAAGTAACATTTTTTTTATCTAATTTAAGACATATTGCACCTTATTAAAATATACAAATATTACAGGAATTGGAACAGTTAAATAACCTTACGAGTTATAATATGCCAGAAATGTCTGAAGTAATTACATCATATTTCTCTGGTGGGGAGAAGAAAAATACCAAGGCAGTAAAAGCAGCAAAAAAGAGACAATGAAATTAAAGTATTTTATTTCTTTGTTTTATCTAGTCATTAATTGACTACAGTTGAAAAAGCAATTGCAATTTGATTTTCTTTTGCACGAAGAATAAGATACTACAGTCTTTGTTTTGCAAGATAAATCTTTAGCTCACTTTACCATTTTTCTACAACTTTTTCTGAATTGGGTCGAAATCCTTAAATGGATATAGGTACCTAAGGTGATTTTTTGTAAATATATATCAGTAAAGTATAAAAACATAGTAGTTTTCTTATTAAGTAATATAACATTTACTATTTCACGTATGTATGATTGTTCTATTGATTAATTGTTTGTTGTGACAGCAGGCACAGTGAGAGTACAAAATTGCCTCTAAATGCGTGTTATAGTATAGTGAATCTATGATTGTTATTATTGTTTACTCCTATCATCTTCATAACAGATTAAAAATTGTCATAAATTAAAAACTTTTTTTATTTATCCTTATATTTAGATTAACTTATGCACTAATCTTTGTTTTATTTTTAATTTTTAATTATTTCAAAAATTTCACTAACACAGTCGTAATTTTTAAAAATTTTATAATTTTTAAAATACTTTTTCAAAATCTAATTCCACCTGATAAAACGAGAATTACAAACGTCTTTGCCGACTTGTTAACTCACTCAATCCTCTGTAAATTTAAATTCCGTCCAGTACCGATTAATCACTAAACATAAAAGAATATCGCGACATTTATAATCCCCGCGCATTTGTCACCAAAGCCTCAAAGAAATCCATCTGCAATGCAAATTCAGCGCGCCTCTTATAACCAGCCGCGGCGTCTCCAGACAAAAGTACATTACCAACAAACGCTTCGCAACCCGCGCAACGATCAAACAGCTAAAAATCAAAAATCCCAATCTCTCTTATAAATTCGTACCCACCTATTCAACTTCCCGAGGCTAAAGCCGCGCCTTTGTCGGACATCGCGCGACAACTGGACTCTTACAAATCGAAAGCGCATAGATCAACGCCTTAAACGAGGGTGGCGCGCGGGGAAAGCCTGGACGCAAGCCGGCCCAGGTGGGCCGCCGACCACCCATCGGGTTCCCGGAGCCAAAGAACATCAAAGGATAACGTACCGACACCAGAGCGCGAGAGACTCGACACCTTTGGCTTCTGTCATAAGGCGCCACGATCGTTTGTATAATGCCAGCTTTTGGCGCCGCCGCCGCCGGCTGATAATGTCTTCTTTCGGCCGGCTCGTTTGGGTAATGCGCGCTTTTAAGGCGAGAAGCGACAGAGTTCGTGAATGTGTTTTTATGCTAATCGAGGAGTCGGCTGAATTATCGGGGAGGACTCGCACTCTGGGTTTTATTGCTCGACAGGAAGTATAAACAATATATTTATAAGGATGGGACTGGGTGGCTTTTTTGGGTTTTGTGTTTCGTTGATTCTTATTGGGTGAAATTTATGAATTTGGTGGTGCTATGAGGTGATTTTTAATGTTGAGAATTAAAATTATTGTAAATTATTAATATGGTAGACGAAAGTAAAAATAATTTTTAATTACGTTATTGAATATCAGTACTTATAATATCATATACGAAATTCAATTATTACAGTACATTTAAGCTTTAAAATGAAATTTCCAAAACTTTTGATTGAATTAAATATAAAACAAAATAATAAAAAGTTCCGTTATTAAAAATTTCCATACTTATTTTTTATATTTTTGGCATAGTTGTTTAATAAAATATCCAATTTTTCCTCAAATTTAATAGTTCAAAAACCTCTCCATCAAATGTAAAATAAAACAATCAATAAAACAAACGTAAAATTTACTATTTATATTATAATTAAGAAATTTAATATAACATGATTTATTACATGATTTCAATATCATATCAATAACCCTCCAAATAAAAGTTACGCAAAACTTCCAAGAGACAAGATTCTACAACACTATACATTCACTACATTGTTTCGTCGAAAATTGAAGGGGCCAATAGGCCTAACCGCAGCCGAATTCCAGCCGTCAACCCAATTTCACCGCAGTCCCCAATAACCCAACTGTAAATCGCATACCACCATCCATCCACACATTACACAATTTACTCTCTATTAATACCCACCTTGAACCTCGTTTTTTCTCCCGCCTCTTAGTCACTTCAACTTCCTCCTATACACATCAACCATCACCTACTCACTCTTGGCAAAAAGCGCGTTAATCATCCTTAACCCAGCGTTACCACGACCACTTCTCTATCTCTCTCTGACCGAAAAGAAGCAAAAATCACGAGGATATCAAACTCACGCGGCGCGCGACTCTGAAAGTCCCTCTGATTCACGGGCGACAAGTGCTATATACGCAGGCTACTTATGTGCATCGAGGAGGTCGCGTTTGGGCCCACCAAAGTCGGCCTCCCTCGATGCGCCGACGGGTATGTTCAAAGGCGACGATATTTGGTGATTTTTATCGGCTTGTAGGAAGGCACGGGTGAGTTTCTTTTTCGAGTTGAGCGGAGAGCCGCTCCACGTGGGGGAGCTTTTACGCGGATTCGAGAAGTTTGTTGGAGGTCTGGATTATTGGGATCGTAAGTTTGCAGATTTTATTGTTTGCGGTGAGTGTAGCTGGATTAGGTAACGCTTTTTCATCTATTGATTGTAGATCATCTATGTTACTGTTTAATTTTCAGAGTTAGTATGTAGATAATTTAATTTTTCCCTATAAAACTAAAAATAATAAATGTACTTTCAAACTCTTTGTGCAAATCGACAATTTTCCTAGAAGCATCGATCCTCTCCCATCATAAAGATAAGGACGGCTTCGTTGAAGATTTTTTGAGCGCGCAATCTGTAAATTGCATCTAGGTATGCGTCATGTTTTAAGCGCAATGAAAATGTACAGCGCACTTTCGCCTCGCTGACAAACGCAAAATGGTCCGTGAGAGCCGGGCTGAATCTACTGATACGGGTTACGCCTGCGAGTACCTGGAACAAACGAGTTGATCCGGGATAACCGGTTAATGTAGAGCTTCTATTTAAAATGCATACCGAATCGCGGGGAACATTAAATAATTAGAGATGTCAGGTAATTTGATGGTCCGGTTATATATGATGGTAACTTGGAGAAATTATAAAATATATAAATTTTTTAATTTATATTCAATTGTTAAGAAAAACTGATAAACTTTATCGATATTTTCAACTGTGATCGAGGCAATGATAAAAAAGAAATCTTTTTAATAAATGATTAAAATAACTGCGGACCATTCATAATTAATACATTTACTTTCATTTATAATAAAATAATATTTTTCCTTGGTAATTTGATAAAACAATCAAAATATTTATATTTTGAAAATTAACATCTCTGGTTCATTAAATAGACCGCTTAATTTCTTTTGAAACGAAATATCTATAATAGTTGATACATTCATTCTCACTAAATGATAAAACAATGTATAAAAGACAGCAAGTCAATTGTCATAATCGTCACTCTTAATTCAAACCAGAACCCTCCTCCCAACTCTCCCTAACCCAAAAAGCCTGCCATCTCCCCTCATTTCATAACTAATCGCCACAAGCAAAGCCAACATTATAACCGCAACTTCAAACTCAATCAGAGCAAGACATCGTCCAGGAATGCGCATATAGCCCACTGGCGCGCGAAACGCTCTCCAAACGCCTATATAACACGCGCAGAATGATCCCACGCCTGTATCCAGCATCTCTCCCTCTTCGCGCAAGCA
Source organism: Eupelmus urozonus (assembly GCA_900480035.1). Classification (NCBI taxonomy): domain Eukaryota; kingdom Metazoa; phylum Arthropoda; class Insecta; order Hymenoptera; family Eupelmidae; genus Eupelmus; species Eupelmus urozonus. The sequence continues at coordinate 52,377 of UELX01000942.1, forward strand.
GCGGTATGCGGCGTCTATATACGAGAGCACGCGCGGGAGTCTCAAGGCGCGAAGCGCGCGCCTCGTTACCATTTACCCGCTCTCTCCCGCTCTGTATGATTCAGCGCCGAAGGATGCGAGCGACGTGCGTTTTTCGAGCGCGCGCGCGCAATGCCCACCGGCTGCACCGGTCCTCCCCCTACTCTACTGTCGCTCCGCGGCTGTTCCGGGAATCTCGGATCTCTACTCGGGGAGCCCGAGCTCTCTTCCATTCACGAGAGAGCACTGCGGCGCTCGGTGGCCCCGTGCTTGCTCGATGACTCGTAAGAGAGAGGAAGAGAGAAGAGAGGAGATTATGGGAGTGTGAGAGATGTTTACTCTGGTAGGTCAAGAGGCGGGATGCGGGATGGTTTTGGGGTAAGGAGAGTGGATTCGAACGCGAGGCCTTTTTCGCGGTAATTCTGATTCGCGAAGTGCAGCGGGTGTGAAAGGATTGGGTCCTGTTTTTTTTTTTGATGATTGCGATGGTTCGAGATGATGATTTGTGTTTGATAATAATATTTGTGCGATAAACGTAAATTTTATTTTTTATTTGTAGGAAAATGCAAAATATATATTTTTTTAAATATTTGTTTATATTAGTGCAATATTAGTATAATCTTTATTTCTCTTACAGATTTGAAAAATTATTGAAGACCTCTGATTTTCTCTAGAAACTCTTTTTCAAAACTGGTCAATGACTCACCAACTTTACATTTTAAAGTTATTGAACACTACCGGATTAAGATACAGGTAGTGCATTAACAGAAAGAAAGCAGTAATTTTCCACTTTCCCTTCACGGTTGATTCTCGATACAAAATTATAGTTTCCTCTTTTTTTTTATAACGTGATTTTAAATTTCAATAGAACGAATCAGTTTTATTTTTTAATTATAGATAAATATTTTTTTTTAATATGATAAAATATAAAAAATTAATGATAATAATGTAATAAAACTAAATTCTTGAGTATTCTTTTATACTTTTTTTATTACAAACAGCTATAATCATATTAAAACCGTTTTTTGTAAAAAATTAAACTCTTTCATGCAGCTTTCAGAAAATTCTTTGTTCCTTATAAATTTTATAGCATTAACATAAAATACTATATGTCATTTCAATTATCCTAAAAACTCATCCCGATCTCAAAAACCGATAATCCCATTAAACCCTCTAATTTCAATAATTCCCAGATAATTACCAACAGCTACCTACTCGGAACCAGGTCACCCTCCGCTCTCCAGAAAACGTCATACACGCATAAATCTCCAGCACCTGGCCGCGCGCATCCACACACTCGGCCAAATGCAACAATGGGTGAAATTCGTGGAGGAGGCATCCGAAGGGGAACACACGGACCCCCTCAAACTCCCCGTTTTCTTAGCAGCTCGCCGTTTCCGAGGAACTCCTTTAGGGGCCGATTATATCGGCTGCGCGCGCGCGCGCGTGTAGGCCCACTTTCGAGCGGCGAAGAAAGGCGCGCCGAAAAAGCCGTATGGAGAGGAAGTCAGCCGTCGGTGTGTATACACAAACGCTTAGAGATCGATCGGCGATTTTTACGGGCGACGGACACACGCCGCGCCGCGCGCTATACGGAGATGAATTCCTTTTGATCTCGCGGCGCGGCGACGGGCGCGTGGGGTCTATATTTTGCCGGTTATAATAATGTATTCATGCTGTTTTGGTAACGCGATACGTTTTAATAATATGAGTGATTTGGTGATTTGCGCGCGGTGCTTTTTTTTAAGGTGGTGTCGCCGGATGCAGGGAATTAAGGACTACTCGTTTTGGGAAGTCTGGCTTGTAAATTAGCGATGTTTTACGTTTGTATTGATTTGTGGACGGGTGGTTCTGAAAATATGCTAATCTTACTTAATTTACGAATGAGAGATTAATGTTGGTATTTGTAGTCGTCGATTGGAGGTAATAATATGATATGATTTTGATTCGCGCTGTAAATGAAACTTGATGCAACCGTTCATTATTAATCAAGGGAGTAGTCACAGAAATTCTTCCCAAGGGTGCGTTTGCTGCCTGACTGAAGTAAATAATCATCCGAGCAGGAAATAATATTTTATACCACCTGTAAAGCAATTTATTGAAATTATATTTTATTCAATTTTTTTATACTTTAATATCAAAATTAAAGTTTTGCGAAGAAAAATATTATCGGGAATCAAATTCTACTTTTTGTTCAGATTTTTAAGTCGATAAAATGATCTTTGTTTGACCTTAAAGAAGCAATTTAGGTATTTCGCAAAATTTTTTAAGAATCCATCGGATATCTGTATTTTGTCTAGCTAAAATTTTTACTGCGTATATAAGTAAAAAAGTCAAAGTTTTTGTAAAAAAACAATTCTCACTAATTTTAGTAGCAAAGCAAATGATTGCAGTGTGCTATGAAAACAAAATTAAAGATTTCAAATAACTTTTTAGATAGTACTTTGACCCATGAAAATAACTAAAAACTTTTCCTGAATAAAATGATGAATAAAATATTTTTAAATGTAAATCAAAGTTTTCTCAAATTTGTGATGAAAATTTTAATTTTTTTATAAAACACAACCGTTTGCTTATTCTTAAATCTACAGCAGGGGCAACTGTCGTTTATAACAAAAATAATAATTTTTTTAAACGCAACAAAATTCTGATTAGATAAGGACAGAAATATATGGTAGAATCTTAAATCCAATTTACATCCACTGTATCAATAAATATTATTTAACATCATAGGTGCGAAAATGGATTCTGGACTCGGGCGATTACCGCCCTCGTGCTATTACTATTTGAATTATATATATTTCTCTATACGTATATATTTTATGTCTATTTTATGAGAATCTAACAATGTAATAAATATTAATTAGATCAATCAGAAATTCTTTTTTGAGCATATTTTACTAGAAATTGAAAATTCTAGGAAAAGTTTCACTGAATTTGTTTAAAAATAATTATAGACATGAAAATATCAATATAAAAATCCGAGCTTATTGGCGTTACCAACATTTTCACATGGATAATTTTTTTAATAAAGTCAATCATATACACTTGGCCTCTAAAAGCAAATACTCTTCAGAGAAATAAATTCATAGTAATTGATGTGGTTTAATTATTTACGATACAAGTGCGGTCAAGTGATCTCGTGTGTACGTTTACGCATAAGCAAAGCAAGAGTGGAAAGTTCAGACAACGTTATAATCACTTTATCGCCCATATATTGTACAAAATTTTCCATACGGTGTGCGGGAAGTTTGCTTTCCCGCACGGTTAGTCAGAAACACGTGCGTTACATAAGCTTTCCGCACTTCCTGTCAAAAAATAATGTACGATTCATGGGCGATAAAGCGATTTTAACCTCGTGTAAACTTTTCGTACCCGCTTCGCTCGTGGTAAAGGACCACACGAGGTTAATAGTATTTTTCGTAACAAGGGCGTAAAGTTTCCCACCCACGTGTGATTGCCGTGCACGAGGGTCGGCGAAGCC
>UELX01000943.1:0-55750 GCA_900480035.1 Eupelmus urozonus
CCCCCCCCGCGATGTAGGCGGTGGCGTTCGCAAAAATCCTCGCCAAGAATGAACTATGCACCAGGCGCGGGGCCGATCATAATTCGATTCGCGCGCCGCGTCACGCTCTGATAACGCGGATGAAAAGGCTCGAGAGCAAACGTTAAAAAGCCCTGCTCTTGGCACGTACGCCTGGTGCAACGACTTAAATTTGCACACACGCAGACCGTCTCTCTGTGTATGCATCGACTTTATTAAGTACTATGATTAGGGAGGGGAAGATAATTCCCTAGCAAAACAACGTACGCAGGCGCGCGCGGCCGCGATTTTCCGCGAACGCGACCCAGAAAAGCCTCTTTGGGAAAATGATTTTTCCACTCAGCGGCTGCTGGCAGCTCTCATTAACGCGCCGATCTACATGCTGACGTCAAGAGAAAGAAGCGGATTGCAATTACATTATTTGTCGATCCTCGCGATTCGATCCCCGATATGCAGCTCTCTCGATGATGACTTTTTAAAGAGAGAAAGAAATAGAATAGGGAATTATGTATATACATATAGAAGAACGAACGGAAAGAGAGAAGGACGCTGCAGCGAGTGCACGCCAGTGGCTCTAATGTGCGTGTGTGCATATGTGCGCGTCCTCCGATGACGTAACGGTCAGTGAACTCCGTGTGAGTATATCTCGAGAGAGTCGAGCACACACGTGCACAGAGAGAGAAAGAGAGAGAGAGAGAGAGAGAGCGAGTAAGTACCGTCGGTGGCGGTTCTAATGAGCGTTTATGCGCCGATGAGAATAGAAAAAAGATTCATAAGCTCGAGCTCGAAATTATCGTGTCTGACACACACAGGCGACGGCTTAGCGCTCGACTGTTTATCATGATGAGGGGAGAAATTTGAAGAGCTGTTATGTGTCTGCAGGCTGATAAAAATTTTTATCGTTACGAATGTTAGTCAGCGCCTGCGATCGCGTCTTTCAATGCGATTGTGCCGAGGGTTCGTTACGGCTTGATTTGAGCGCTCTTTACGAAAAAATTAGTTTCGCTTCGTCATCGATAAAAACGCCTAACTTTCAAATAATTTAATTTCATAATCCTACAAGAGAACTTCTTTCTTTTTTCTAAAATTTCAATCAGTCTATAATAAATTTCCTTCCGAGAAAGTAGTCTTACATTTCCTCATATAATTTTCTATTATTAAACATCATGTTTACAATCAGCGAGTTATTGCAGAGGTAATCGGCAGCCGGTCAGCCATCAATGACTAAGAACATCCATGTCAACAAACACATTAATCGACAGCTGCAAAATTCTTCGGAGCTCGGTTACGACACACTAGCGCGACACTCAGCACGGAATATCTAAAATTCAGAATTCAATGAACCGGTCATCCTTATTTTTCTTGTTTGATATGTAGGCGTACCGATACGTACGCGCACAGCGAGTATTTGCGCCGATTATTGTCGCGCTATCGAGTGTCGCAGATAACGGGGGCATATCAGTGGATTCCTACACGCTTTTTTTCTTTTACGCACTCATCGTGCAGCAGCGACCCCCGCCGCATGTTGTAGTTCCTCGGAATTAATCACTTATACTGCGGCGCTAATAAACCTGCAAAGTACACGTAATATGCGCATCGCGATAACGGTTTTATTCGCTTTCGCCAGCTGACTAATGCGTATTTTGTCGTTATAAAGAAGCGCAGGTGTACTTTTCCACACTCTTTCCAGATCTTTGCTAAGTAATCCGAAGATGAGCAAACGTATGCGAAAATATAACCAGTTAGCTGCTGCAGCATTAAAATAGCTCGGTGTTTAATGATATAAACGACTTGAATACGCGTGTTTATGCAAAAAGGTGCGAAGCATCGATGATTGAGCCACGACGCCGAGGATGTAAGCGCGGTGCTGAGAATCCTGTAATGAAGAAACTTGCCGCTAATTCGCGCGCTAATATATTGAAAATATAGGCGTGCGCGAGCCGCGGAGGAAGGGATATCTCATCTTTATTAAGAAGTGACTTTGCATTGAATTTTAATTGGAAAAATGCGTGTGTGCGAGTTATCGGGGTGGCACATCGCTGCCGACGCGACATTGTTTTATTGTGTGTGCATTCGTGTGTGCACACGTAAAGAAACATTTTACATTACAAATTGCGAAGATAAGATCGCGCGCTGTTCTGTGTGCTTGCGCTGCACTCTCTGTCTTTCTCCCTCTCTTTTTCTCTTTGCATATGGCCAATATTGAAATTACCACGCGCGACTGTCTAGCGTATAATTTGCCAGTTCTTCCTCTCTCTCTCTCTCTTTCTCTCGCTCTGTTCTAGCTATACGTACAAGAAATATTAACGAGATTGAAATGTCTTAATCTTTTATTTGTGAAAAAGCATTTTAACGCGTGTTAAAAATAATAAAATTGGAGACGCAATTCTTACGTTAGCACTCTCGGATAAACATTATGATCTGGTAAATAGTGTGCTCCAAAAATAATAATATTAAAGAATAATAAAAATGCACTAGTAAACAATTGGTAAAAAATTAAGAGGGCCTCACTTAATAATAATAATAATTTTAGCGTGGTTAATTAGGACTTAATTATACGTATATCTTTTCTCTGGCAAGCTGAAAAATAAGCAAAACTTTGTATTTTATATAAGCTTTTAGAGTATAACAACAATGGAAATTTTCTCTATACCCTGCACACCCCAAACCTAATAAAAAACATTCTAAAAAAATGAACACCAATCGTCAGCCAAAAAACCCAACCAAAAATCAAAAAAAAAAATACACATATCAATTCGAAAATCAAAGAAAGAAAAAGAGAGGGAGAACGCGTACGAATATCGCACGGCATTGTCCTATTTTTAGACACGCGCGACGCGAAACGCACACGCAGGAAAGAAACGCCACGAGAGGGACAGAGACAGATAGAGAGCGAGCTGCGTTACGTTACGTTAGGTTAGTGTGCCTCTCGAGCGGCGGCGATCGGCCGTGGGTATCGCGTAGAGGGGACGACAAAGCCAGTCTCTTTCTACTGCGGCGCAAGTGAGATAGAGAGCTGCAAGTTCAAGGAGGCTGCACTCCTGCGCTCTTGCTACTTTCGGTGTAATAATACTGTAGGCAATTTTTCAAAGGAGGGATATCGATGAATGATTCTTTTTGTGGCTTTTGCGGCGATGCGGTTTTTGAACCGGATTTTCGGGTAGAGGAATTTACGGATAAGCTCGAGGTGAAATTGGACGCTGGATTTTTAAGTAGTAACAAACGAGTTGAACAAACCTTTCAATGACGTTCAATTTTTTTCAAATCATTTCATTTTAATATCTCAAATCAATTTATGAAGCATATCCTCTAACATTCAAACATAAAGAGTAATTAACAGTTTTTTTTTTTATGAATAAAATATTGTGGGCAGGTAATAAAGGTGAAATGCACCGTTTTTCTGCATCATCATTTAATTATTATTTGGAAAAAAATGTCATTTTACTTAGATGAATCACGCCTAGCCGCGAGCTAAAACTGGCTAATAAAAATTTATACATTTTCAACGGTAACGTCTGCTTTGCGAGAAAGGTACATTTTTCTTGGAGCGACCGGCTTGTATAAACATTTTCGTTATACTCGCACTCGCTGTAAAGCTCAAGTCACATCAAAAAACTTTTTACCGCTAAAAGTTTTGTTATATTAAAGTAATTAAATTTCATTCAAGGCAGTAAAGCATTTTATTGCCTAAACGCAGCCGCAGATACTGCTTCTTTTCGTAAACACGAGGCTGCTGCGCGGGATCATAAAGGAGAATTTCAATACGCGGCATTAAAAAGCTTTGGGCTCGCTTCTAGAAATATATAAATAAAAGATTCGCCGGGCAAGCGAGAGTAGAGAGAAAAAAATGCCGCGCGCAAAAATAAGCCGTATCGTAAATATTTACGATGCCGATTTTTTTCTCTCCAGGCAAATGTATAATACAACTTTCTGCTTACGCCTCTCTTGTATGGATATATGTGTATATATAAAAAAAAGAAGCTCGCGCGTGCAAGAAAAAGAAATAACGAGGGAAAAAATAATGCCGGGCGCATACGTCAAGCCGCGGGCGCATTATCCCCTGAAAAATTACCACGCCTCGGCCCGCCGCCTTATCCTGAATGATTGCGCGCTAAATTCCTACTTTACTGCAAGAGAAACGAGAGCGGGATAGTCGTGCGAATTTTCGCGGGACTGCAGTCAGAGTGCATTGGGTTTGACCTTGGCAACTCTCTACTCTTTTTTCTCTTCCCAATGATATACATACTACAGCTCAGACTGAAAAAGCTTTATGAATTGTCGATCTTTTCCTCACCAATTCTCTTCAAGTTAGAGATATGAAACGCGTACTGCGAATTTTCTAAAAAAATAATTTATTCATATAACTTGGTAGTCTTAAAATAGTTTGAAATCATTACGTGATTCTAAGAAAAAAAATGAAAAACCTTGAATGGATTTTGTCTCTATTGAAAAAAAAAGTTTGTAAATAGATCAAAATGTAATTATTTGATCATTTCATTTCTGCGATATGATTCATCGTTGTTTTTGATATGACATATAACAACTATAATATTTTATCATTTTTTATCAAGATAATGGATCACCGATAGAAACAACAGATAACTTGTTTGCTTATGCTTTACAGCCGTGACATTATCTAAAAATATTTGCTTTAAATATTAATAACGCGCTATTTTCATTTCGCAAAAGGCAAAACCCGTCACGCTAATCTCCAAAATGTTCAATTTCCATTCGCTCTTTAATTTAACGAATGTAATATGTAATGCGCATCTTTCGCGAAACTTCATTTATTGTATCATAACGAGCCAGTTGCGTGAATTAAAAATTGTGCAGTTATTAGCCTGCATAGACGGAAGAATTGATAATATACGAGCATTTTTCAACCTACCGTCAAAAACAATCGAGCCTAAAGACTCGGTCTCTTATTATCTCGGTTTGTCCAGGACATTGTCGCTTATGTCAGCTGAGTGCCTTTGAAAATCCAGTTACGAAACTCTCAGACGCAGAGGGGAAGGGAGGTAGAGGGTCGCACGCCAGGTGCTTTCTTTCTCCGTCGCTACGAGAGATTCAATTTCGAGTTACGTAAAATTTTACGTAACCCGCGCCCGCGCGATTGCAATCGATTCTGCGTGCGTACTTACAAATTCGGGCTCTCGCGTTAACGAACCCGCTCGTAAATAAAGCATGAGAGATGCCATCCCGAGTCCTATTATGCCATAATTAATGAAGCGTGTAGAGCGGCAGCAGCCACCGCGAGTGCGCATTTTTCTCAGTCATGAATTATTCCTGAGGCGCGGCTGCTACTGTAAGTACATATACCTGAGCGTAAGTATTGAATATAGACCGCGTGAGCGGCGATTAAAAAAAGGAAGAGCGCGCGAGCTAGCAGGAAATATTTCCGCGACGAGAAGTCGGTCGGCGTGTATCGATATACATATAGGTACATTTATAGCTAAGCAAGAGAGCACGGCTGCGTCATGCATCATTCATAGGGTTACACTCGGCTTTTACTAACGGCAATCAATAATATTCTCAAAAACTTGTTGTTATTTTCAGGCGTCGTGTACGAAAAGAAAAAAAAAATATTAGATCGACACGAGAAAGAGAAAAATGTGTGTTAAGCTGGTAAAGGATTTCGTTGGTTGGTAAACAGCTTTTTCGACTTGGACCAGCTGTGTACAAAGATATATAGTCAAATATGCAAACAACGTCTTTGTTCCTTGCGCGCGTAATCTAACTTTATGTGACCACGTGCAAAGCCATTCATCTTTGAATCCGCCAATTTGCGGCTGCCCCCACTCGTCTTCAATCTCCTTACGCCGCTCGGAAAACGCTCGGTCGGCCCTGATGCTGCGCAGACGGAATTTACAAAGCTAACTCTATTGCTCGAAAAATATCAGTTTTATCAAGTAAAAAAAGTAGGCTGTACCTTCCGGCCCAACAAAAGCCAGAAAAAGAAAGGACGCTTTGGAATAATAAAAAAAAAATATCCCATCGCGGAGTCATTATCATTCCGTGCGAATCTCGCTCCCTCGCTCCGCACATTGTTTCGTCCTTCCGCGCTGGCGCGACGTTGAACGTATACACTCTGCTTTCCTTCTGGGAGCGCCTACTGCTTTCTTCCGTCCACGAGCGAGCTCCCCGGAGCGTGACGTCAAGTTTTTTGTCTATCCATCCTCTCGGCTGTTTTTTCGTTCGCGAGCACGCGTGTGTACCGCTATTGTTGCTTTTTCTATTTCTCCTTCTATTAAGAGAGTGTATACTCGCGTGCACTGGGCTCGAATCTATGTGTACACAGAGAGCTGTGGGAGCTGTTGTGATGCGGGATGGAAGAGACGTAAACAGAGCGCTCGGAAAAATTTAGCGACGCAGCCCGAGTTTATCTACTTTTAAAAAAGGAACATTACTTTTTTTACGCGTTCTAAATGAAGGCCAACGTAAGCTTTTTCTCTCGTAGAGGCAAGCCTCGAGATCGATCGCATGCGACGGTAATTTTGCAAGCCAACGTACTCAACCTTGCCGAAAAATTCCGTTATTATCTATAATCCCAGCGGCAATCCAACTCTTTACTCGCGCCCCACAAACAGGTTTGAATTCGCCGGCCTCGCGAAAAAAGTCCCGACTTTCTCGCAGCGCGCGCGCGCGCGCGGTAAATAAGAGCGGGCGTGTAAACACGCGCTCGATTCGGCAGCGCGCTCACTCACAGCGAGAGAGAGAGACCCACGCACACACTCACAGCTCGGAGCGCGCGCGCCGAGTGTATCGTTCCAGCGTGGCACAGCCGCGGCGTGCGATAGAAAAAAAAAACGTGATAGCTCGGCTTTCCCGCCGGCACTGGCTCCACGTGGCGCGTCCGCTCCTAAGCAGCTAGCCGAGCTGGGGCTCCTCGCGAGGCGAGGAAGTGGCGTCGAACGAACGAACGAAAGGCAAACTTACTTCCTCATGCCGTCCATAGCGCCGGGCGAACAACATAACCTCTTCTGCTCGTGCTCTCGAGTCGTCTCTCGGTGTGCCGCTGCTCTTGTATCCGGGGATCGGGCGCGCGGGCCTGCTGCTATCTCACATTATCGTCGCTTCTGCAGGCACGATTCTCACGCACATGCACGCACTCTATATGCACACATACACTCACACACTAATGCCGAGGAACAACAATACAACTCGACGAGAGCACTTTGACCCCGGGACTACGGCGGGGTCCGCGCGCGAGATCGACTCTGCCTTCCGAGAGAGAGAGAGAGAGAGAGGAGAGCGAGTGTGGTGGGGAGGGTTTAAGAGAGGGCCACCTGCTCTTTCGACGACGACGACGACGACGGCAGAGGCGACGAGCTCGGAGAAAGCAGGCGGATATGTAGGCGCACACTCGCGAGGGGCCAGCGCGGCGCGGACACACGTTGACGTTTCGAGGTTAGGAATCGACAGGTAGCGGCGACTCGAGAGAGAGAAGAGAGAGAGAGCGCGCGCGCTGCTTATGGTGCGCGCATGCGCGCTCCGGCCGAATTATGAAAAGTGCCCGCGCGCGCAGCGCAACACTGGCGGTGGGGCTGCGTGTAGGTACAGCTGCTGCTGCTCGCGCCGGTATATAAGTACACTCGCGGGCTTGGAAATGGAAAGTGTCGTGCTGCCGCGACTGTTAAACTTATTTTCGATGGGATCGGTAATCCACTTGTCGTGCGGGATCTAAAGAGGAGGGATATTTACATTCTTGTTTTGCTTGGGTACGATGGCTAAGATTGCCGGCGATTAGACGATTACGGGAATTGCGAGCGATTAATTATTAATTAGGCAGTGTAATGTTGAAGAAACTAGCATTTATGTAATTTGAGATATTATTTTTGTGGAATGTGACTTAAGATGGTGGTCATTTATATATTGATTCTCTATTTATCTGACTTTAATTTCATATTTTTCTTACATTTAATATTTCGTTTAACGCTTTGATAAAGCAGATAACTTTATTTTTATAACAATTTTTTATCACAAATTGATCGATATAATATATCGGTATATGACTTAAAGCTATTTATAATTTTAACTTTATTTCGCATTAAACCTAATGATTTTCAAATTTTCCTTTTCCCAGCGGCTATCAGGGATGAATTAGTTTTTCATACCTACATCGGGAACTTCGTCATGATGTATGTACATTATAAACTCAAGCTTTTCTTATCACATCTTGAAAGAAAATTTCCTTTTTGAAGAATTGGGATATTACTTATATACAGTATATGTATATATACATAGCACACAGGAGCTCTCGTGTATATGGAGTGCACGAAAAGTTTAAATTGCAAAACTGTGAGACGACGACGATGAGAAGCTTCTCTCTGGTATAATTTAAGTTCGGCACTTTTAAGCAAAGTTAATCTCGAGACTTTTGAGGTAAATTTATATCCACTCTTACACCATCCGATCGATTCCCTCTCTACTCGGAACTATAAGTCTTTGCGATCGTCATATCAACACAGCTGTAATCCGACTAGTACAGTAGCTATAAGAATAGCTGACCCACAAACTACTTTTTCTCTGCACAGAATTGTAGTTCAAGTATTTACAACCAGAAATAACAGAAATATAAGTTGAAGCGATGATAATACATAATTCCAAAAAAGCAAGTCTCACATTCCAAAGGCATCATTATCCAAAAGTTTGGACAATCACATGAATTACCATAAGGTCCGGCGCTTCAATAATAATGGAAACACACACCTGGATCGATGAAGTGGTTTTCCCCGTATAGGGCATAAAAAGCATTGCGTCAGGTTTCTCGATGTCTCATCGCTAGTCACCACTCACGAGGCGCCTATTATCAAAACAATGCTAAGAGAGAAAGAGACGAAAAAAGAAACAGCGCCGCAAGTCGAGGTCAAAGCAGACACCTTCGCGCCAGAGGAAACGCCGCGGTGTATAATACATATCGTATGTATACGTATAAAACGATCGTTATTTATACATGAGGATATATGTGTGTGTGGCTCGCGCCCGGTCATGAAAAAGATATTAAAATCTCATTAACGAAACGATCCACGCTCTAGCGAGCGTCTAATATACAATTCCTGCGGCTTGTTGGATACGCGTGTGCTAGGGATAAAAGGAGAGTTATAAATGGTGCGCCCGAGCGAGAGCCGTTGTTTTTCTGGATACGTAAATTAGTTCCGCTGCGTGTGCGGCAACTCGGAAGTCGATGCATTATAATTAGCTTGGACTCTCTGTTAAAGCGTTATACTTTTTAATGGCTCGCTTGCGACGACACTCGGAAAATCTTGGGAAATCGTTAGTACAAAATTTACTTTTTCAGAATTTTCAAATATCTAAAAATGAAATATCTTAGATCGAAAAAACATATGTGTGTGTCTTATTTCTTTGGCAACATTGTGTTTTATCAGTAAAAGCAAATCTAGAATTTGAAAGACTGAAGTGAAATTCAGATCGATGAAGAATCTCCTGACGCTGTGCGAAAGACCTGCCAAAGTCGTATTGCGGTAGTGCATTTTGTGCTCACGACGGATTTCACTGGAAGAGCATGTCTGCAAGACGCGAGCTTCTCGTTTTCTAAGCACGTCGAGCACTACCGTCGAGTCTCGATGGATTCGATTTTTCTGTCACGTCTCGCCCGCAATGCATTTTTAAGCACAATTTTAATGAAATATCCTGCTAATTTTATTAGGAAACGAGAGCTGAGGAATGCTAAAACAGAGTCAAAATATTTGTTCGATCTGTTACGACTGTTTTCAGTATAGTTTGCGCAGCTTTCACATGAAGACAAGAGTAGCTGCGCTAAGAGTTTATTTATAAAAACGACAAATAATAATTCTTGTTAAAATAGAAAATTTATCCAAGACTCAAGCAGCACACACATAATTAACAAGTTAATAATCGATGCGCATTGCAATTTAATTCCACTTTATTCTAGTAGTTTTAAATAATAGAATAATCCACTATGCACTCGAATCCCCAAATTGACAGTATAATTCTTTCGGAAATTTCGCAAGAGCGGGCAAGTCAACAGTTTCGACAGACATTGTCCATTAAACAACAATTACCTGCCGTCTCTCGGCCTTTGCGAGCTCGCCCGCTAAACAGAAAACACAGTCCCGACATTCGTGCCAGACGCCAAAATTAACAGCTTTTTATCGCGCATATAAATTGTGCATCCTCGCTTCTTGCTCGCTCGTTTCGCGCGCGCGGCTATTACAGCCGCCATTCATGCTTCGAGTGCGCGCGGCTATTTTCCCTTCGGTATTTATAAATAAATGAAGCGTACACGCGCTTGCCTATATACCTATATACCCCCGAAACTATAATAATTCGCGCCAGAAATATTATATAGGCGAGGCGAAGCAGTTCAGCGTCCGCGGAACTCGACTTGGCATCGTCGGCGACGTTCGAGTTAGTCGCACCGTCGACGTCCCTCAGAGACTCGCGCACCAACTTTCCTGCTATCTTTATTTGTTATTCGAGCTTCGCGCTCCTGCACGACTGGATAAATCCAAGAACGCGCAGGACATGTGATTGAGAATTTTTCTGGCGAGCTAGCTCTGCGCTCCAAGTCGGGAGAAAACTTTGCGAATCGGAATTTTGTTGTTTTTCGCTTGAGAAAATTGTCAGCGAAATTCACTAATGCTTATTGCAAAGATTTCTTGAATAAAAGATTTATTAGGTTCAATTTATTATTGGGTATAAAATTTAATTTTTATACCAGTATCGAATAAAAAATATTTCATTCTCATATAGATAAAACATTTACGCATCGCGTTCCAAGTGCATTAAAGTTATCAATTTTTTATCAGCAATACGAAAAGACAAAAGTCTAATTTAAAATTCAACGTCTCCCGCGACTGAAAATAAGCAAGCTTTGTGCGCGGCAGGTCCGCAGGTTTAAAAAAAAATCCTCGCGCAACACTAACCCAGTGTATCCAGCTGGAGCCGCTAATGACGAAATAACACACAGCACGTACACAGCGTAAAAAGCTCGGCTTTCAATCCTTAACAGGCCTCTGACTCATCTCATTAACAAAACATTCGGTCGTTCCGTTGCCCCGCTCTTCCGACCACTTTTATCCCTCGACCAACAGAGAGAGTACCAGTAGCAGCAGCAGCGCCAGCCCTTTTCGCACACAAGCTCTGTTTTCCCTCGCGAATGAATGAAAATACTCAAGCTCGCAGGACGAAAATCTCGAAAGTTTTCAAGGACTCCCCTTCCCGTAGCCGGGTCTCTTGAATTATCGACTCGCAGGCGCGGAACTATGGAGGGGGAGGACTGAGAGAGGGAGAGAGCAGCATAGCAGCAGCAGCAGCAGCAGAGCAGAGGCTCGTATAGAGGGGAGCCATGCGACTACGCGCGCGCGTGCATACAAAGGCGTGTACAGTCTCTCTGACCAGCCGAATGTGCAGCGCTCGCTCGCTACGACGACTCAGCAGCAGCCAGCAGCACCAGCAGCCTCGTCCCTGACCCTGACCGTATAGCAGCAGTCGGCGCCGATATGTGCGGAAGGCCGTAGCAGCGAAAAAGGGGAGGGGAAAGAGAGCGAGAAAGAAAGAGATAGAGAGAGAACGACACAGGAAGAAGACGAGGGGGCGACGAAAAACCAGAGGAGAGAAAAAGAGAGAAAAACATGAGCGTATGGCACCTTGCGCTCTCTCTGTGTGTGCTGATGGATGTACGTGCGGGTTCGACGGGCGCTCGCTCGCTCGCTCTCGCACTGAGGGAGCAGCCGTCATGAGGGTCGTCTGTTTGACTAATGATTTTTTTATGATGCAAGTCGCTTTTACAGGTGAGCGTTTTGGATAAAAGATAAGAAAACGTTTGGGGCCTTTTTTCAACGAGCTGATTGGTAATGCGTTTTTAAAAGGATTTTTTCGCTGCGAATTTCGATTGCTTGTTCTATTGCTCATTAGGTATAAACAATCTGATTAATTCACTGCTGCGGAAGTTGGGTGATTCAGAATTTTCCACAGACATCTTAATAATTCTTCCTACTTTTTGCCTCATCACGGCGTACACTACATTTCAATTTATTCTAGATGAATCGACTACACGCTATGTACACACTAAATTAATTCCTTTTTAGATGATTCATTTACGTTTTTTCATCTAATGGGGCACTAAATAATGCAAGGGTAATTACTCTATCGCTGGCGGCGCGTCACATGTCTTGCATTAATGCGATCGCACTCCAAGTTCAACGCAGGAATATTAGATATTCGATACACAAGTGAAAATACGTAACAAAGTCTATCTTCGTCTACCTTCTTTTCCATTATCTCGCAGACAAGTCATACTACAATATAATTTTTCCTATACAATTCCTTTCCTTTACAGTCCCATCCTTTAACAATGCGTCGAACGCTCAACGCGCAAGTCACCATTCGCGCACGCATATTCTACGTTTGACCATTCATCCGATATGAAATTTCATATAAAAATCCTCGTCAGCACAAAAGAATACGCAGATAGAGCCGAGCGCACAAACAAAAAGGCAAAAAGGACTGCTGGGAGCCGCGTATATCCATCAGAGGCAAAGGAATTCCTTTGACTCGTCACACAGCGAGCGCCGGAATCTTATGTCTTATACATCGTCCTTTTAACAGCGAGCCCATCAGAATGAGAGACCGAGAGAGAGAGAGAGAAAGATTACCGCAACACAGTAGCAGCGAGCTCGACGATGTATATATACTATACACGGAGCTAGCGAGCGCGCGAGTTACGATCGATAACGAAACTACGGCCCCATTGTTTCCCCGCGCGTTATTCACCGCAAACCGCGTAGAGAGGATTTGAAAATGAGTCGGAGCCCCCACCCAAGCTAACGCGATTGTTCTTGGGAACATCCTGCTGCTTTTCATCTCTCTCTCTCACTCGCCCACTTGTGCGTCTGCGCCCGGCGAATTGTTTACGAAATTACGAACGCGGGATGAACTTTGCGGATAAAAGAAGTAAAGCAGCGGGGCGGCGGCTATTATTTCGCGCTGCGATGTCTGCGAGCGCTGTTGTTTTAGCGCGTTAGGAAAAAGGTGAGACGAGGGAGAGAGATAGGATCGCGAGCGCGATAAACGTCCCGCTGTCTGGGCTCTACGGCACGACGATTATTAATGAAGCGTGCGTGCGTTAATGCCGCGTGAGATCCATCAAGTTCGCGGGCGGCTCGGCTCTCTAGCTCTGCCCGACTTTTAATGAGTGCGCGCAACGCCGCGAGATACTCTGGAATACAACAGGGATTTTCCAAATTCTCTCGCGCTCTCTTTGTTCAGAAAGTGTAATTGAGTTTGCAATTTGTCCTTTATTTAAAGCTGGATAATTGTGACCTTAATGCAGCTACACCGATAGATAGCGTCTGGAACTGCGCGCAGTTTGCGCTAGAATATTAGGTTAATTCAACTATTGTATTTGTTTGAAGATAAAGTTCGATTGTTAAAATATAAATTGCCGCAAGGGAAACGTGATTCAGCGAGCGTTAGC
This sequence comes from Eupelmus urozonus, assembly GCA_900480035.1. Taxonomy (NCBI): domain Eukaryota; kingdom Metazoa; phylum Arthropoda; class Insecta; order Hymenoptera; family Eupelmidae; genus Eupelmus; species Eupelmus urozonus. The sequence continues at coordinate 13,478 of UELX01000943.1, forward strand.
CAATACTGCGCCTAAATATTAAAATATGCTAATTTTTTTCTAGACCAATTTCTCCTTGTCCGCCATGCAAATTAACGATAAATTATAAATTAAGCATATTAATTTAATAAGAAGCGGCTCAGTTGCGAGCGCTTCGATATTGCAATTAGAAGGCGCCTTAATTATGCCTCAAATAAGGCCTTCGTTTGAAACAACTTTTTGGCGCGTGCTCCCGCCTTAAGGAAAAAGTGATCATTACATGGAATTTAATAGCTCTCGAGCCGAGATACACCCGCGCAGGAAACAATGGAAAAGTGCGCTGATGCCCGCTCCTCATTAAGAGCTATATACCGATGCTTTTTATTCGCGTGCACTTATAACCGTACCTGCGTTATATACATCTATATAGCGTGCCCTCTCTCTAATGCGCTGAAGACTGCCTGTCTTTAACGATCCGTTTGCAGGAACCGTTTTGACTACGTCTACATGTTAGCCGAGCTCTTAAAGACGGCTTTTTATAAAGTCGCGATCCTTGCAGCTTGCGATACTGTAAGGCACGATACTACTAGCAGGCAAATGAGACAGATGCTTTATGTGGCGCTTTGATTGCCAAAGCGATTTGCCGTGTAGTTTGATATGTCATTTTACGCCGGGCAGAATAAGCTTTTGACTACTGGCCAGAAATATCTTAAGCTTATTAAAGAGCGATCTGTATAATTATTTTGACCAAATGCTCGATTAAGTTACACTGAAATCAGTTCTGTTTACGCAGCAGAACAAGTTATCATGACACTTAAATCACGATAAAAAAAAAAATAAGTGGAAAAAAATGTGATCGGAAGAGCAGCTGCCGAGAGCAAAGCCAGGAAGCAAAACGTCGCGGACATTAAGACGGCAAAAGACAAGGAGCCGCTCGCAGCGACGGCGGGTCACTTAAAAGTGACAGAAGACAGAGAGCGCTCGGGTGAGTAGGTGCAGCGCACTTAGCGACCTACGTACGCACGCACGTACGAGCTGCGGAGCGAGCGCTGATTGTGGGCGTGAGACGCCGCCGACGCTTGGCCTCGTTCCGCCGCTCCTCGAGATGTATAACCGACTCCAATGCGTGCAAGTCTGCAGTACATGTGCATGTGTACACGCGCGCCTGCTCTATATGCAATGCGATGCAAAAAAAAAGAGAACCAGTCCTTTCTCTCTCTCTCACACTAGCGAGCCCCCACCTCTCTATTTGCCAGATTCCTTTTTTCCCGTGAACCTCATTATTCTCTCTTTCCTGACTGGCTTATTATGCAATTGCGCTCCGACTGGTATTTGTTATTTCGGGAAATTCTGCGAGACAATTGCGCCTGGCTTCTCCTGTTTAAGGGACTTTTGCACCAGAGTAATTGCGGTTTTCACTCTCCCTCTCTCTGTATTTAGTCAGCGTGATATTGTGGCTAGGAACGAGCAAGGAGAAGGACAAATATGTTTTGAGAAATTTGTGCCACATTTTCTCACGAATTTGCTAGATATGCCAAATTATAAAGCATCCAAATTTCGGCGGTACTCGTATACATTGTAAAGCGTAGGAAACTTGATTATAAGACCAGTCTTAATTGAGTTTAAAGAATAACTCTCACGCCTTTAATAAGAAGAAAACTGTATATACAAAAAAGAGCAAGTCAACGGCATATTTGTCAAAAATAATAAAAAACTAGAATAACCGCAAATTCTTAGTACACGTGATGAAAACCGCAGTAGTAGCCAGCCACAATACGTCACTCGCCATTAAGAATTTCTTTTTTAAAAGCAGCACACGCTGCCATTAGAAAAAACGAGGACGCATCGGGGAAAGAGGCGGCCTGAGCGACGCGAATTTCAAACGCGCGATACCTTTTTGTTTCCCCGAGGCGCTCTCCACGGGCTATATACGCCCCCGCCGAATGGAGCCCCTGATGCAGATAAAGCGGATGGTTTCTACCGAAATGTAACGCACACTGCAGCCTTTCTTACAGCGATGCGCCTACTGTTTTTTCCTTGCACCTGTTTTCCCGCGCAAAGTGATTAACCAAAGTGCAGTATGGAGCACTTGACTGATTGAAAATTGAAATTGCTTGTGTGGACTATATGGCAAGCTTGAGGTAACAGGGTTATGCTGAAGCTTTAAGAAATTTTTCAAAATTTATTAAGGACATTCTGCCAGAGCTGAAGATAAAATTTTTCTTAAATTCAAAGTAACAAGAGAGTTGGATCGTATAAATTTAACGAATTCACTACCGAAAATTCCAAAATCAGTCTGCGTTTGTTCGATCGACCCAACGTCCAAGCTCTCAGTACAATAAAACTCTGCCGTGCAGGATTCATTCGAAAAAATACGAAATCCCAATAACCGCTCAACTTTTAAAATTGACGAAACACGCGCCGCGCAACTGGCTGATCAGGCAGTTCGCGCGAATACGCGCAATTTCCAGGCTCGAGCGGCAAGTTGGAACGTTCGGGAAGCTGGTGCGCCGCTGTTGCAGCTGCAACGTCCCTGAATAGAAACTAGGTCTGAAAATTGTGCGCAATCCGGTGCGCAGCTTTTCACGTGCAGCAGCGGCGGCGGTGGCGCTATATAGCTACAGTCCAATAGATCGACATTTCCCGGGGGTGGCGACTCAAAAATCCTTGCTTCTCACGGAGGATAATCGCCGGGGAGCTCGTTCGTTATATTTACGTCGGAAAATAAATCTCGTGCTGTCGAATCCGGAGCGCGTGTGCGCCTGCGCTCCGCTCTGGGCTACAGCTAGCTCTCTCGCTTTTTTTTTCGCCACTCGCAAAAGGAAAGAGCTCTGCGTCATGAATTTTTATCAAGCTTTGAACGAGATATTTTTCGCGATGGAAAAATTGATGGCACCTGTTGTTTGACTAGCTATTTCGTAGAGTTGTGAACATTTTAAATTATTAGAAAAAAAAGTCTGTAACATTGATAAACTAAAGTTCAAGTTCCAAGTTGAATTACGAAAACTTAAAGCGTTCTTTTAAAATGATAAATGTTACCTATTTCATCACAATATCTTTCCTCCCTCTACATTTAAGGTATACATGAAATTCTTTAAAAATGAAATTTCTTAAAAACTAAGAACAATGCCTATTAGGCGATGGCTATTAGGCTCTCCTACTTGAAGCAGTTAACGTCAAATTCGGTGCGCGTTTAAAATTAGTCGGGGCACAGCCGAGAGAGAGAGGAAAACACCCTTTGCCACGTCAGTCTAGCACAATTGATGATCGCCGCGTGCATTAGCTCCTCTCTTGTAGCACTTGGATTCACGCGCATGACTCATCATTACAATTAAAGGCAGCCAAACTTGACTTTAGAAAAAAAAACAACGATGAATGTATACAGCATCGAAAAGAGGGCAAAAAGTTGTAAAGTAGAAAGGAAGCATTGACCGGCTGATTAGATTCAGCGAGTATACGTATATAAGAGCATCAAAGGCGCTTGACAATCTAAACACGGCAGCGAGGAGTTATCTTAAATCCTCCGACTGAATCTCTCTGGATCCGTGCAGGGGGGGACATTAAAGCGGAACTGTCAGCAGCAGCGAGAAAGAGGGGCAGGGAGCTATTAGTTCGCTGCTCTGTGTGTATATACGTATGTGTGGGTGCAGAGAGCTGGGAAATATTCGCGGGAACCGTAAATATCGGGCGCTACAGCCGCGGGGAAAAAGTGTGCAAATATAGCTGCCGGGCTGGGCTGGCGTAATGAAAAAGTAGGTGTGCGTGTATATATAGGGTGGCATGATTGCAGAGTTCTGCCAGAAACAAAAATATCCTTTTGTTTTTCAAATTGAAATAGAGATGTTTTATGCTAGGCTACAAAGTAATTTCGTGTGATGGCGACTTTCCGAGGCGAAACTATGTTATAATTGTTGGGGGACTAAATAAATCTTGCGGAAATTCAACATTTTCTAAAGGTAAATATTTTAAAAGACTTTCAATCTGATGCTGACTGTGCCAAATTGTTTGAACAATGTACAAATAATGTTCTGCAACAATTTTAGATATTAGATAAAATTTATTACTTTGATTTGACTGCTTAAAAAGTTTACATGTTTACATGTTAAAACTCAAAGCGACAAACAGGGCCTCAGTAGAAACTAACGGAGAAGTTTCAAAGAGCTGTACAGACATAAGCACATAAAAATAGCATATTATGAGAATTCTATCTATGACTATATTATGTGATACATATTTTTTATGAGAATTTGATTACACGTAGAATATACTTCAGATACCAATTCAGTCATTTTGGAAAAATCTCACAAAGGTATGTTAAAATTCTCAGTTTAAAAATTCTCATCAAACTAACAAGCATAAGTATCCCTCTGTTTGTTCTCTCGGCAGCTCGATATATCGCGCGTTCGTTTCCCTCGTTCTCACCACGTGGTCAATATTATAAGCGCGATCTAAAAATATACAGCAAAGAGGCGTCGATTCAGCGACGCCGCATCGCGTGAACCGACGCCATAATACCCCATGCACGAGGCGCGTAAAAAATAAACGAGCGAGCCTTTCGCGTGGGGGCGACGGCTTTAATAAGGGCATTTTACTTTTTCGTTTTGCCTTCGAGCTATTATAATTCGCGATCTCTCGCGCAAGCTGAATTATTGAACTCGACGTTCTTTATCGGGCGGGATCACGTACGCAGAAAGGAACGGTTTGTGGAAAGTGCACGGCGCGTTTAAGTTGACGGATTTATGCGAAGGAGACTTTTTTGCTGCATGTATAAATTATTTCGTCGACGCTGCTTATTAAAACGCCAACATTTTTTTATGCGCCCGATAGGGTTATTGGGTTAATGGGTTGATTTACCTGAGAGTATTTCGGATTACTTTTTGCAATTTTTACAGAATTGGGAAACAACCATTTCACACGTAATTTCAAATTAATATAAAAATGTAGCGAGGTTATTGCATGTTGCATAAACTACAGAAAATTCAGTTGAGTAATTAAATGGTAATTTGATACACGAAATGACATAGCGCTAATTACATGTATACTATTTTTATAAATACTATTTTTCAAAATTGTAACTAAGAAAATAAATTTTAGTCCTCTCAGATAAGATAAGCATAATAAGCACGCGTTAACATTTTACGCAACCTGATTAAGTGAAAAAATATGTTCCATTTTCGTAGCCGCTCGCTATGTGTAACATAAATAGCAATCTTTTTCCCCGAGCACCTTCCAATCAACGCGACCCCGAAAAGCGCAACTCCAGATTCGAAAAGTCGCCCAAAGAGCCTGCAGTATCCCCAATATCAAGCAATTGGCCTACATCCAGTCGAAACTCCCTTCGAAAAAAGCTCGCTGGTGCAGAAAACGCGCAGGTGCGCGCGTAGTAGCCACGAGCTCCTCGCATGCATATATATATAGGTACGGATCTTAGATAGGCGCGGGCCGAAGAAGGCGAGCCGCGCGCTCGGGTTATCGAGCGGCTCGCACGGCAAGAGAGCCCGATAAATAGGCGCTCTGGGGTGGCTTTATTATACGCGCAGACGCGCGAGAGAGGGAATGGGCGGCGATAACGATAGGCGATATCATCGGCTGTTTATTCGCTATTTTTGATCGTCTCTCGCTCGCGCGCCAAATAAAGACGCTCTTTGTACGCGATTCGCTCGCGTATCTAATCTTGGGAGACGCGAGTCTACTTCAACAACTGCGTTCTTCATTTGCAGGCAAGGGAGAGTGTAAAAAAAGAGAGTCTACTTACGTAATGACGTCAGCTGCGCCGTGAAGAAAGTCGAATCGGCCGCCGGTGCGAAGAATAGTAATCGACTCGCCCGACGACTAGCGAGGAGGATCGCCGCTCGAGGATGATGATGATGATGATGATGCTGCTGCTGGAGCTCACCGCCTCCTCAGTCTCGCGTGAGCGCTTAAATCGTGCAGACGCGGCATGTATATTATAGTCACACGCGTATCTACGGACGCGCACATATGCGATCTACAGGTCATGTGTGTGCTTGCGTGTATATGTGTGTTTGTTTCTGTGTATTTGTTGGATATCTCAGCGAGCTCGATAAGGCATATCTTCTTTTCTTCCTCGTGTATGTGTGTGTTTGTGGGTGCTGTGTATTCCCTCGCCTTTTTTCCTCTCGCTTTCTAATCCGTTATTTTGCGCGCGCCTCTTCCTTTCTTTGATTCTTTAATTCACTGACAGCCACTTTCGCGCGAGATCACTGTACACTCTTTTTTCGAAGTTATGCTTCTTCTCTTCCGCTTGATTTTCCAAGCCTTTTATTTACACACGATCATGCCCCGCGCACTTGTGATTTTTGCACACTCGACGATGATCGAATTCTCGGCTGGTCTGCTGGTCTGCGCTGGCGCTGGACACTTGAAACCACCGCACACGTTGATCTCTGTGTTTAAAAAATTCCATGTTATATATCAATGTGGTACAAGAAATAATGTTAAAAATAATTAGTTAGTTTCGTAATACAACAATCACTACTCGAGGAATGCGAGCACTCAAAAAATATTCAGATTTAGTGCCTATGTGTACGTTAAAAAAAAAACTCTCTGCTATATCGATTGATGGCTTGGGTTGATAAGTTATATATGGGAGCACGACTATAAATCCAATTACGCTCGAGCGATTATTATCTTCGCAACGAAGAGCAGCGCACCTTATTCACGCCAAAGTCTGATAAATGCACGCGTATCATATGATATATTTGTAAAAATGGGATTTATTACAGCTCTCACGCAGATTAATTGTCACTAAAACATAAATTTCATCAAAATCGGAACATTTAGTATAATCGCACTAAATTAACACAAAACGGACAAGCGCAACATTTCGCTGTTTTATCCCTTCTTGGAATACGCGGTTCGATCGAAGACGTCAGGAATGTTGACTCACGTGGCGTGTATATACGCATCGGAGAGCTGCGCCTCACCTGCCGAGGGAGAACGATAAACGCGAAGGCGAACGAGGCTTTTACTGAAATTCATCGAGATAAGGAGAAGGGAGATATAGCGGGGAATTTCGCGCGCCAACGTCGAGACTGTAAAAAAAAAGAAGAAGAAGGATCAGAAGCGAGCCGGGTCACACGCGTGCGGTAGTTTTCAGAGTCGCGGATTTTTATTAGGATCGACTCGCGCGTTATCTTCCTTTCTGATGATTCGAGGTTACGAGGAAAAGAGCCACAGAAGCTTTATTAATACCGGCGTTATCGATCGCTATTTTATATTTAATTACATATGTTGGTAGATTATCATTTTTTACTGAGTGTATCGGAAGTATTCGTCGAGGTTCTTGTAATCAATTTACTTTGAAATTATAAATATATAAATAGTGTACTACTTTTCTGCTCAAGTTTTTTTTTATGCTTAACTTTTATTCAAGAAATTATCTAGAATCTAACAATGTTATTTTAATAATGTAAAATAATAATGGATAAGCATTTTTATTGCTCTTAATTAACGCTCGAATCGATACTAGGTCAAAACACCCTGCTGTGCGACGACAATCGCACCTTTGTGCACGAATTCGTATAAAGTAAATATTATTTAGTTAACAATCGAGCAAATACTGTGTAAAAAAATTATGTGTTTTATAAATAAATTACAGCCCTAAAAAGATTTTTTTTATCACGCAAGAGCTCCGATAAATTATGACTTGGCAACTTTTTATATATTTATATAAAATCGTCTAGACGAGCAACCAATTAATTTAACCACCGTCCACTTACATAAAAAAGCTTGGTTAAGCTTAGCTAATAAAATTTAGATCTCGTAAGTAGTTTATCAACAACCATAATCATAAAGAAATTATTAGATCTCTCATATATTACCGCGTAAACCTCAGCGAAAAACGAAAAAGGCAGCCCGTCGAAAATCTTGAACTTGAACGCAAAAAGTGAGCAGCGCAGAGGAAATAATAAAGACGCGCTCGAGAGACGCCGCGGCCGCGATTTTTCGAGTCATCTTGCGCAACGTTTGCCACTGCACGGAAGGTCAGTGGCTTACTCGCCGCTGCACATATACACAAACGTACAGATATATACGCACATAAGTATATATACGTATACAGAAGCGCGCGCACGCGGAAATAATCGCGCGCCATTACCCAGAGGACTGTTACTACCTATATCTCTCTTTTCTGTCCGTCTGTCGTGTATCCTGCGCGTTTTACCAACTCTCGCACGGAGAGCCAAATAAGGACGCGGACGTGAGACGACAAGAGAGACACGCTGTGTGCTAATGAGCTGCGCACGAGATGCGTCGCTGACCGAAATTTTCCGATATACGTGCGAAAGCGCTAAGTCTTTTGGCCAGTTTGTTTTCAATTTGACCCTTTTTTCTTGGTTTATCTTGTACAGTCGGTCGTTTAGATGATCTTGTTAAGTATGAGTGCTGATTTTCAATTTTAGATTAGGTAAATACTCGGGCACAAAGCGAATCAGAAAATAATATGAAGCCTTATTTTCAGAGTCGCGCTCGTATAATAACGCATGCAAAAGTCGATATGCAAATAAGCAACGGTACCGACAATAATTCAAAGTTATACTTTCAACTTGGCCGCGAATAATTTTCTACTGTGCATGCACGTTACGCAGACGTAATAATCGGAGAAATGTAATCCACGACAAGATTACCGCGGGCGCGAGTGCTGAAATCTGTATTTGCCCAGCTGATCGAATTTCGAATCGTTGGAAAAGCACACAGGCACACAGACACACATGGAGCTCTGTTGCAGCAGCTCGTGAGATTGCGCTAGATAAAAATTTTCGAATCCACATTCGCCGCTCTTGTACCGGCATTCAAGCGCTCACTCGAGGAGAAAAAAGCACGCGCGCTCTCGTTTTCCGTTGTATTCCTGGACTTTATTGCTCGCCGAAACGAATTATTCCAATAGGGAGATATGTAGAAGTTTGTCCACTTGCCGTTGTTTTTCTGACTGCCTCGGATTTTCAAGAGCTCAAAGCTTCAAGATTAAAAAGTTTTTAATTTTAAAGAAAAACAATTGCTCTGATTGGAAGCTTGCAAGGTAATTCTATTATGAAATTCGGCCGAAGGCACTTGAAAGAATAAATTATCGTTCCAGAAACAATTGTACAATAAAGTAATTTCATTCCGACAATAAACCGTGACACGTACGCGATTGCAGAATCTCACGCGAGTCAAAACAACGCCGCAGTTGCAAAATCAAAAACTGCACGTGTTCTTCGAAAATAAAATACTAGTGATAGCAGCGTATATAAAAGAGGCACAAACTATTTGGCTGTTTTTTCATTAATTCTCAATGTAAAAGGAGAAGCGGAGCAGAAGCAATCAGAGAAACAAGGACAAAGCTCGATGAGATAAGGCCGGAGCCACCTTACTCTCTGTCTTTCATTAAGCGCGCGAACGAATCGCGAGCAGCGGCGAGACGAGGCCGCTCTGTGCTGGCTGCAACCTCATCCTGCCGAGGAGGAGGAAGACTCCGGCGACGTGGCCCTCTCTGGCCTCGTCATCGCCCTATAGCTGGCTGTCCTTTCTCTCTCTCTCTCTCTCTCTCTCTCTATCTTTATTCTGCCTTTCGTCTTTCACTGACACTTCATCCTTGGCGCACTGCTCGCTATATCTTTTTCTTTTATTTTTGACGTTTTACTGAAACGACTACTGGTTCAGGAAATGGAAGAATTAGTTTCGGTTCCCGTCATTAGGTTCTGTCCTCTCGATCGGCTGAATCTGGAAAAAGAAATGATAGCATGGATTAGACATTTGATAGTTGCGGCTGGATAATGTGTGTATTTGTGTGCGCTTCTGTTGTGGTGGTTTAGTTTGAAAGATTGTGTAACGATCGATTGATATTGTAAAGTTCATCGTGGCTTTTTTTATGCTATTTTTAGCGTCGAAAGGTCGACTAAGAAGTAAACATAACAGTTGCGTTAACGAGCTTTGAGGAAACAGTAGTATTGTGACAGTGGAAATTTCGCGGATGCTACATTGTGCCAGCGAAATTTCGCTTCGCAGTTACAAAACGATATTTGGCAAAATACATATTGTCCATATGAGTTAATCAATTTGAAGTATAATATTTATGCACACGTTTACCAAAAATAATAATATAATATTATTAATTTTTGCATAATAATATAAAAAATATTGAAATCTCATGTACGCACAAGATTGGATTAAAAATAATTTCTAAAAATTAATAAACCGTTCTCCGCATCTCACAGTTCGAACGCCTTTATACTTTATCCGCAGCGTGCAATATCTCCTTCATGCCCATTTCAAGTTTCTCATTAAAAAAGAAGTCGTACACAGCGAGCCGCTGTAGCCGCACGAAACCGTCCAAATATTAATTTTCCCCGTCTCCTGGAGGCGCATCAAAGAGCCGAAGAAGCCCCACGGATCTCGCTGCATCGCGACAGGCGCGCGTAAACATCGGGGCGTTTCGCAATTCTCATTCCCTTCCTACTCCCCCGAAAAAGCAAAGAAAAAGGCGCAGGAGTTTTGGTATAGAATAGAAGAGTTGTGCAACGTTGCAAAACATCGCTCTCTCTCTCTCTCTTTCTCTCGACTCTCTCATTTTCTCTGACATATACGCAGGTATTTTTGCTATTTTAAAGGCTATTTTGAGAAGAGCGGATCATGCGTTTAGCAGGTCGTGAGATGACAGACGCTCTGGCTGTCACGAACATGGAGCATTCCATTGTGTTGTGGGGATTTCGCGCCGGGATAATGAACGCTTGCTGTTTGACGGATGACGATTCTTGGCAGAGCGGGGGATAGGATGTTTATACTTTGAAGCTCCCGTGCCACTGACACGCGGCGGGACCGATGCGTGCAATTATTTTCGATGATCCTGTTTTTTATTAGTCCAAGTGAGTAGGGATAGTAGTAATTTTAATTAAGCTCAATTAAAAGAGCGCTATTATAATTACGGGAAAAAAATTTCGTCTTGATGAAACGTAATAACTTAATTTTATTTAATAATACGAGAAAGTACACGTGTACCCGGACAAATTACAGCACACCTTATCGCAGTGAGTAATTGTCAGCGGAATTTCATTCACACGTCTGTCGCGCAAGCATATGCCTAACCTATTAAAGATCGCTTCAAATTCTCTCGTTAGCTAAATCTTAAAGCATCCTAGCATCAGCTAAAGAAAGCTATTTTCAAACCGTCGCTCAATCCCCCGACATTGGCTATTTCTATTATTATTATTGGAAAGTATTGCGCGCTATTCTCGTCCACAAACACGCATACACACATACGCACTAGAACTTAAAACTCCACTAAAAGAGAAAAAGACAGAGTTAAGAGCAGAGCGGGATCTTATCTCCCGCGAGCGATTGCCGATAGCGCCTTTAAAATGTACACGTATATATATAACAACTTGTTGTTGAAACACGCGCGTTGTGAAACTCGAGCGGCGCTCGGTGACCGTCAGCTGCTTCGCTACCACTCGGCGCGTCTCTTTCGGCCAAAGTTTGCCTAAATGCGAGCGCAGCCGAACGAAAGTTTCGAGGGGAAGGCGCCGCCGTGGTGGAATTAGGCTGCGCGCACTACTGGGCGAGCAGCGAGCATGTAAATATATGTCTCGAAGAGCGATAAACTACCGAGGAGGCGGGGGAGGCTTGTAATGCTAGAGCTCGCCCAGACTTCCGACTACGAAAGCTGCAGGATGAATGGGAGCTGCAGTGCTATAGTGCAGTGGTGTTATATGCGCCGAGTGAAATTGAAAATTTACAAGGGATGCTGTTTCGAATAATTAAATGATGATCTTATCATTTTTTCGTAATAAACTATGCAACATTAAATAGTATAGTAGCTCCATTCATTAGATAGCCAGAACTGCAAGCATTGATTTATAAAACACGTTTTAGATAAATATATTTATGCACTTGCGTTTCCTTAAAAAAAGAAGCTAACAAGAACTCTAGGGCGGAAGTTCACACGTATTACGTGTTTCACTCCGGTTATTGTAAGAACGTTAGTAGATAAATGCAAGTTGATAAAATACATTGCTACAATGCAATAGAAAAACTTGTATCCTTTTGCAAAAGTTCTGCTTTTGTTTTAAACGCAAGGTTAATTGAACAGAAGGTGATGCAGACTAAAAAAGAGTTGGCTCAATATGAGAAAATTTCTAATCATCAAGTTTTTTTTAGTCCATCAAATATACTTTTCAAGCTAAATACCCTCTAAAATGGGAAAAAATGAAGATTTCCCAAGAGGCAGAATTAGTTAGTTTTTCAATAAAAAAAGGTAAGCGAGCTTCCAGATATCCAGACTCTTTGGTTAGCAGCAGCTCACAGATTTATTTGCATTAGGGCGCGCACGATAATTACTTTGCGACTACCGTGCGCCAGCATAAAATCTAAGCTATTTAGCTAATAAGTGTACATAAAATGCAAAATTCGTTACGCAAACGCAATAATCCCGAGCCCGCTGCAGTGCGCGGCTAATTAGCATTTCGAGGGTGCACAAGCGCCAATAAATCGGCGCCGCCGCCGCTATTCCATTGAACCGCGCTCTCCGCTCTAAAAATAAATCCTTACCTAATTTCAAGCGACTCTCTTTCTCTCTCCCCGACTACACAAGCAGCATTACGCGCATGGATGGGAGTAGAAAAAGCAGTCGAGCCGATTTTTTCGCATTTGCCGCAATTTCTAATTTTCAAGAGTGTAGTATAGTAGCCGACTTTCCTCGCGCTCTCTCGTATAAAGGAGCGGAGGCCCTGCCGCATGCGAACTCGTCCAATGGGCTTTTTATGCTAATGAAAATGCCCGTGTTGGCTTGGGCTCGATCAGCCATGAAGCGCGCGCACAGCTGACGTAACACACATACACAAGCCGCGGCAAAGGCGAAGTATTAATGGCGACGCGCGCGCGCCGAGAGATCGCGAGAAATCGAGAGCCCGCGTCACGATCGGAGCGAAGGTCCTTCAATGCCGGCTTTCAATGCCTCTCCTCCCGCCACTCGCGCAAAGCCAGATTAACAGCCTCGAGTCTATGTACATACGCAAGCAGGCATCTACTATAAAAAAAAAAGGAAAAGGTGCGCAGCTTTTCCCACGTTGGCAGAGACTTTTTTTTTTGTTCCTCGAAGCTGGGGATTTTTGCGATTAGCGCGGGCGCTCGTTGTCTAAGAGATATCCGAGTCGTATCGGTTTCTATTAAAAGACCGGATTATGCAAACTGCGTGTATAGGAAATTGCTTCTGAGCCCGAGAGCGAGAGCCGGGATTTTCCAGAGAGCCGCCAGAGGATGTGGGCATGTGTACAGGACGTGTAGAGATGCGCGGCTGGATTGCGCGCCGTGCTAGACTTGTGTACCGGTTTATTGCAGGCTGTGTGTGCTTTTTAGAACGGTAATGAAGCTCTTATGCGATTGTGTGTTTTCGCTTGTAAAATGATGTTGGGAATTTTTAGCTGTAGGGCGGCAGTAGGCTAGGCTAGATGCGTATCGCCGAGTCGAGCTCGACAAAAAACTTAACTCGCCGATTAAAGCACCAAGTCATCGTATCGTGAATCATAGCTACTTGGATCATGGTGCTTTCTACTCTGCTATTGGCTCCGACTGCTATGCATATTTTTAGCGTGCGGGTATAAAAAGATTTGATATATTTTTTCAGAGAGAAAATAATGGATTAACCGTTACTATATCGTGTATTTACACTATCCGAGGAAATAACTACGCAATCTCAATGTTATTCAATCTCGTATCGCACTTGATCTTATTGAATTTCTGGTAGGCTGCGTGAAAAAACAATTTAAATCAGTTGCTAGCCATTTTAATAAAAATAATTTTTTTTCTTTCAATTTTATAACGGCATTCTCCATATTAAATTATGTAAATTAATTGTATAATTAAATCATTAATAAAAATGGGTATCGTAAATTTAGCATATTGAATATATAAAAATATTATAACTGATTTATGATATATTCGAATTAATTTAAGTGTATTAAATTTAATAGTAAATAATCAATATGTGCGTCAGCATCTGTCAATAAAATTTTTATTTCCTTTGAATCAATGGTACAATCTTCAGACGATACGATAAGAATTTTTAATCGCTTTCTTATTTAAAAATAATTGCAAAAACAAAGGCTTTATCTTTAAAACTCGAACAACAATTACCGAAGCAACGATATGTCAGAATTGTATGCTTTGCAATTTAATGTTTCTCGTTGTGATTTATTTTCACGCAACGAGGCGTGTTGGAAGAAAATGGCGGCCCACATGTGCAGTTTTGAATATCTAGGTATTCTTAATGGCTTATTATAAGATTTGTATTACAATGAACGATCTGAAATGGGATAGAGAAAAGCAGATAATGGTATGTATATTACAGCTGTGGGCGATGCTCATAGATTTTCCAAGATTAAATGACAAGAGGTCCTCTAAGACCTAATATACAGGTCACACAGGAGAAAAGGGAGCTTAATAGGAACCGGTTCTACTTTTATAATTTTCCATGACCAATGGAAGCTTGTCGTATAACCGAGCGCATACTCGCACTCGCGGATATAATGGAATCCATGTATGCGTAACTTGAAACATTAAACTCTCCATAAGCTCAAGAAACTGCCGGATTTACTGATACATCTAATAATAGTTTTCTCCTATATTATAAGGTTATGCTTTAAAACTAAATTTATACTCTTTGATAGATTTAAGAACGCTATTTTAATTCTGGCCCGAGAATAGCTTTCAAACAAAGCATCACTCTGTCTTGATTAAACAAAAATAACGAAAGCCACACAATAGCCCGATTTTTTCCCGACATCTTTATCCCCGTCATCCAATTTTCACTGATTTGGCTCTACACATCTCCTCGGCATTAGCCATTCACTCTGCTAAGATTACTCTCTCTCTCACTGCAGTTCATCCACGCTCCGACGACGCAGATACGTATATAGCGAGCAGTCCACACCCTTGCGCTAATCTGTCTATCGGGTCGCTCGTTTCGCGACGAATGACCTCGGCGTGTATCTCGCTCTTCTGCACCCGAGAGATAGCAAGGATCCTACGCTACGCTTTCACACACATATACGTATATACAAAAGATAGGGTAACCCCCTTCAGAGAGAGAACTCGTATATACCACCCCGGCTGCTATCTCCCTTTAATTCGAGGATGCCTTATGTGCACGCCGCCGAGCCAAGACTTTGACTTTTCGTTGATTAGAGAGGCTTAGGAATAGAACTGGTTTATCGCTATTGTTATTATAATTGTCTTTTTTGTTATACGCGGATTGAAGATAAACAAAAATGTCTGACGTTATCTAGGCTGCTATTTATGAATCATACGTTTGTTCGTATCGTTAATCTGCTATTTCCTCGTTTCATAAAAAAAATTGCATTTCCACCTGAGCGAGTAGCGTTGAAAAATTCTTTTGACATGTTAAACATCAGGGAGCATCAAGGTCTTGGCTTCTAACGAATGCGCGCTACTACTGCCGTCGGAGTTTCATTAACGTAACGTCCGCGCTCGCATAATTGCCGAAGGATTAATATTGTATGTTTTCCTTTTTCATCACGTATACACTACATTTCTGCTTTCTTTTTTCCCCATGTCTTTGTCCGATATTCCCGTCCTATAGGTATATATGCCTGGCTGTCGTACACACAAACACAGGCACACACATTCGCGAAAAATCGACCTCGTGAAAGAATAATATACAGCAACGAGCTCTCGTTATGCCTCCTCTTTTATCTTTCGTCTTTTTTTCTCCCCCACGAGGACTCTCTCGTTCTCTCTCTCTCTCTCTCTCTCTCTCTCTTTCTCTCTCTACACATACACATCCTGCAAACGAAAAAGAAGAAATAGCAGACACACGAGCGCATCTGTCCAAACAAGAATGCGTACGCTTGCACCGCTTGCACCGTCTGCACCAACACTAAATGACTCACGAACTAGAAAGCGAGAGAGAGAGAGAGAAAGAGAGAGAGAAAGAGAGAGAGAGAAAGAGAGAGAGAGAAAGAGAGAGAGATGTCGATTAAAGATCGCACTTGTGCGCAGGAGAGCGCACCACAAAGCTACCAAAATTTACATGAAAACGGCCGTGTGTATGTGAGAGAGCGTCTGCAAACCGTTGGAAGGAGAAAGAGAGAAAGGAAAAGGAAGAAAGACTGCGCGCCAGACACCTCTTGTCGAATGGAGATACGTCGACTAATGTAAACGTGCGCGTATAAGAATTGCAAAAAATTTTTTTGGTGTTTAAAGATGAGGGTTGCTTGGAAGAGAAGAGAGAGAGGAAGAATTATTCATTCGAGCGAGTCTTTCCAGTATGGATTGTCGATTTCTTTCTTTTCTTCTTTTTTTTTTTTTTTTTGAAGAACTGTGTACTCTAGTAATTGCTGCATTGAATGCAAAGTGCCTGCGTGCCTAAATTACCTAATGTAACGCTTATTAAAAATGAAAAAAGCAGTTTAACAAGGAAAAAATTAAAATTTTATTATTAAAATGCGAGAGAAGATCATTCATTGTCTACAAAATTGTTAACAACAAAGTGAATAAAAAAATTATCGCCGTTCGCGATTAATGAAATTTATGATTTTTATCTTATCTAAATATTAAGTTTACGGAGAGTAAAGGTCGTTACTTTCTTTCGTAAATACGATACGCGATTAAGCGGGCAGCGGCAAAAATAACTCCAAGCAGCAAAGTCATTTTCTAAACCAATTTGAGCTGATTGTCGTAACGAGAGCGAATTTCTCTCTATTTTTACTAATTTACCGTCTGTTGGATCAAGCTAGCCTGGCGTTACTATACGTTACAATTAGCGAGCATCATCAATCCACCTTGATCTTTCTCCAAAAAAGAGATTCTCCCCCACGAAGAACCAAAAAGCGATTTGCCAAAGATACGAAAACCCATTCAGGCCACAACAACGCCGAACTTAAAGCTGTCTCGAGCTCCGGGGGCGAGGCCAGATGCAGCTCGAAAAAAAAGAATGACGCGACGTCAACGAAAAACGCGAAATATAGCCCGATTCTCGAGAGAGGCCTAGTTGCGCGAATATGAGGCGATAAAACGCGTGACACCCGGGGGCAAGAGAACCGCGTCGATATATATATAAAGCAAAACGCGCTTCGCACAAAACGTTTGATAAGCAGCAAAGTGCTGACCTATCGCTTCTTTTTTTTTCTCTTTGACGCACTCTCTTATACACTCGTCGCCGTCTGTCTTTTACGCGAATTTTTTTTTCGTTTTTAGCGGAGAGATATACACCACTCGCACATAAATTGTTGGTGTGAATCGAAAGAATTTTATGCTGGTTGTCCGTTCTTTTTATTTTTTTTTTTCAGGCTGGGCTTGACTGCAGAACACGCGGAAGTTCTTTCATCGCCTAGATTCTAATGCGTATACGTGACTTCGTTTTATTTTCGTCGAATGCTGAGAGGTAGCGTTTTTGGGAGGTTATTGTTTTGGTAGCATCGCAGTCGAGCCCAAGAGTATAGTTAGAGAATAAGTTTTTTTTTAAATTATTTTTACTTTTACGTGGCGCTTAGAAAAGAAACGAAAGTTATATGTATTGTCTCAGAACCTTTCGTTATTCACTTTCGAGATATTTCTTGGAAAAATGTAGAAAAAGAGTTATTTAATCTCCTTTCATGCCAAATATTCTCTATCAAAATAAAGCAAGTATCCATCTTAAAGATTTAATAATGCGGACGGCTTTTTAAAAACAGCAAAGAATACTTTGTTTTAAGTTAAGTATAAAAATAGTAAAAAAAATCTGAAAAGGAATAAATGATTTTGAAAGCGTTGACAAATATTCGAACCTATTAAAAAATCTTTCAAAATTTTTCGTTTCGAAATATTAGAACAGTTAGTAACTTGAAATATTCTTGAATACAAATTCGGTATAAACAGGTTATTTCGCCGTTTCCGTGCTGTTATTTCGCTATAGTAGCGAAAATTCACGAAATTCACAATACTACTATTTCAGTTGCTCAAACAATGCAAGAGATAAAAGATTATCCCGAGAATTCAAGCAAAATTCCAGTTTTCGTGCCAGTTTGTGGCAAACTGAAAAAATGCAAAAACACAAATTATTTTAATTTGATCCTATAGCTGAATAGAAGAAATGAATGTCCCAATAGATTTTGAATGGGAAAAATGAGGTGAAAGCCGGGATTTCGAAGCTTAAAGAATCCGGAGAGCGTCGAGGTCCGCGCGCCAGCGCCCAAGTCCCGCGCGTAAAAGCGCTAAATTTTCAAAAAATCGCCAACTACCCTTCCCCTCGGAATATCCGCGCGAAAAATAGATTTAATTGACGAGCGTGGCCTGAAATTTGCGAATTTTGCAGTCCCAGGCTCGAGAGGCCATTATCCAGGAAGTTCTATTTTTAACCTCATTGTTCAACGTTTCCAAGTTCCCACTCCCGAAGGCTCGTTGAAAGAAGCAGCACTAGCTTAGAGAGCACAGAGATTCGTTTCACACTGCACTTCCCAAAAAGCTGCACGCACTTAAACCTCACCGCACATGAAATCTTGAAAGCACGCACGTCAGCACGTCGAGAGCCTTCCCAGCGATCAGTGTCACATGCTAGTCCAGCGAGAGAGAAAAAAAGGAAAATTTTCTTGGCTACGATTCTCCGACACTGCCTCGCGCGTTTAAAGCCGCACTTTAGCACAGAGAGTCGAAGCCGAGCGAGGAGAGCGACGAGAAAGAAGCACGAAATGGCGGCTACACAGAAAGAGAGAGAGAGAGAGAAAGAGAGAGAGCTCCGAGCCAGAGTAGCAGCAGCAGCAGCAGCCAGCAGCACGCTCTCTCTCTTGCGCGCAACACACAAGACGATTAGCGAAATTTCCCGTCTCTCTCTCTCTCTTTTACTCTCTCACGGCCTCGACTCGCTGCGAATCTCCAGCTCCCGAATTAGAAGCATTCTTCTCTCGCGCACTGTGTACACGTAGCGTGTGTATTTCGTCGCGCTCGCGCCTCCAGACGCAGGCGTAGGAAGAAAAAAAGTATAGTCTCTGCACTCTTACCCGAATTCGCGTTAATTTTGGCATTAATCACACTGAGAGGGAGAGAGAGATAGAAGCACGCAGGAGAGAGCGTTATCTTTATTTATAGTGCACGCGCGGCCGACGATAAATCACTGCTGCGGCCACATAGTGCTTAGCCTGCGCTCTCTCTCTCTCTCTCTCTCTCTCTCTCTCGCTCTCTCGCTTAGCGCACCACGGCTGATGCAAGGAATTTTCACTGCTCGCTCGGTTCTCTCTTTCCTTCTGCACTTTTTTCGCACGCTCGCTCTCTCCGTCTCTCTCGCCTCTCTCTCTCTCTCTTTCTGTGCTATTGATCGCGCCGAATGGTCACGCCGAGGCTTGCTGCGAAGGCACCACACGCTTGCTTTTTGCACAAATTTATAAGGAAATGCTGGAGCAAGCGAGTCTTTTATCGATCGATTAGTGCTCGGCTTTTCCAACGCACTGCCGTTCAGAGTTTATGCACACACTTTGAGCACTGCAGTTTTTCTAGAGAGACACAGAGAGAGAATTGTTTTTTCACTGAGAACGCACTTTTTCGGCACTGCACTGTTCGATTATTTCGGAGCAACGGAACACCACTTTTTTCCACGATACTGACGTAACCCGAACAATCAAATTTTCACAACTCTCGTTCTGTCCAACTCACTTTTGTAACTGTTCTGAAAACTTTAGCAGCCGAGTCGAAGCACTATTGAGCTGCGAGAACTACAGCGGAGCACAGCGCGGCAGCCTGAGAGTCTGGCAGGCGGCACGCCGCGAAACTGGCTTATTTTGAAAAAATCACCAAACACACTTCCGCATGGAATTTTCGCGTGAAAAGTAGATTTAATTGGCCGGCATCTCATGAAATTTCACAATCCGTGCACTATCGGTCGGAAAACTCGTTTTTCTGGCTTTTCCACTCGCGAGCATCACCGTTGCACAAAATCGCGAAAAATCCACCGAATCACTCGAAACTTTGTCCGGCACTTGAAAAACACTTTAGTCAAATACTGGCATCCTCGAGTCCCCGGAAAATCCACTGGAAATCGCACTTTTTCACTGTAGCACTAGTCACCACACACCGACGCTCGTCCACACAGCGGCACCTCCAACCTCTTCTTCTCGCAGCTCCAGTACCTTCCGTCCTGCAAAAACCCCCAAAAAGCCAAAATTTTCCTGAAAAAAAGCCTCACCTCGAACCTTAAAGCCACACGTCCACGAGACGCCTTCGCCGCGGAGCGCGCGCGACCTCGAAACGAAGGACGCTCTATCCCATCGCCCCCCCCCCTTAGCCACCTGTTAGCCCAGCAGCAACCGGCCCTCCCGGAAAAAACATTAAAAAAAAAGCACTGTTTAAAAATTACCTCCGACCAAGATAGGCAGAAAAATCCTCGGCTTTCCCGGCGCGGCCACTGCGCGAGAAACAGAGATAGAACGAGAAAAAGAGAGAGAGAGAGAGAGATGGCTATATGTCGTCGAGCACACGCATACATGGAGCGGTAGTTATGTGCGGCAGAGAGCGCAACCAGCGCGCACAGACACACACACACACACAGAGATGGGAGAGACAAGAGCGCGGCGGTGGCGGCGCCAGCTCTCTCGCGTACACGTATATATACGTACACAGAGAGACGTAGCCAAGCGCGCAGAGTCGCTTCGTTCGTTAGAAAAGCCGCTGAAACGTCGTCTCCGACGAGGGACGAGTCATCGCTGGATTCGTTATTTATTTTCCGCGGTGAGAGCGCGCGTGCAGGTAGGTATATACCCGGGGCCGCGGCGCGAGTTGTTCGGCCTGCAGGCCGGCGATTGCAACTGTCGGCGCGAGTGCGGCTGGCTGCTTGCGGAGAGAGTGAGAGAACGAGAGGGAGAGAGAAAGAGAGCGGCCGAAGCATACACACAGCCATCCGGGTCCGCGCGCGCCCGGAGCTGCTCTCTGCTGCCGCTGCTGCTGCTGCTGCTACTGCTTCTTTTACGCTCGTGCTCCGCTGCAGCCGGACGTTTACGGGGCTTTTCAGCTACCTTTTTTTCGGACCTAGTGTGTTATGGATACTTTGTTAATGAGGTGGCTGTGAGAATATTTATAAAATATTTAGTGTTGTTCAGTGTTTTTATTTTTTATCCGAATTTTAACGAAAGCCTGAACTTTTGGCTTTATAAAATTTACATATATGTATTTGTTAAATATTTAATGTTAAAAATTGTTAAAAATATTGATTCTACTGAAAATAATTGATGGTATGAAAATTAAGGAAAAATATAACGAGATTTGATAAGTAGAAAAATCAATTTTTAAAGGCTTGTGGACAATAATCGCTATTGATTTATCCGAAAGTTCAATATTACGTAACTAGGCGAGCGAGCAATATTTACTTGTCCATCGTGTACAAATATTAGCGCCAACTGGCTTCGGCAATATCAATAAAGCAGTAAAAAAGTTTTCTCCCCGAGATGATTCATACTTTAATAAAGTACACGAGAAGGCACTCTTCCTCAGCCCTCTTGCACAGCTCGTAGCTCGCAAAAATTAGGCATTGTTATATCCAAAATTAGCCTCGTCCTGCAACAACATCCTCGAAATATTAATAAACTTCTAACAAGAAGAGCTTGCTACTCTCCGCGGCAACATCGCGAGAGCATTATTTTTTCAAATCTTTAGAAGGCGTTTCGCCGAGCCCCAAGAACGCCGCCCACTTGAAAAGTTTTTGGACGCGCGTAAAACGTCGACAGCACGCATAAATCCGCGTTTCTACGAGCAGCCAGCAGACAGCGGGAAAAAGAGAGCCAGACAGCTGCGGATCGATAAAAAGCCTAGTGCCGGAAATTCGCGGCGACGAAAAGATGCAAAGGAAATTCATTAACTTATAGGCCTCGCGCTCTCTCTCGGTCTCATTGTCGATTTCCCTGGAAACCCTTCGCCACAGTTACGGAGCGAGGCACGAAGATGGAGATAGAAGAGCGAGAGAGAGAGAGAGAGAGAGAGAACGGAGAATCGATCGCGACGACCGGGGCTCTCTCTGGGCTCTCTGCCTTGCTGCTCTGCTGCTATACTCGTAGCGGAGAGCAATTTTGTAGAGCGAAATTTTAGCGCGAGCTGGTTAATGGCGCAAAAATTGCAAGTGGGCAAAATGAAGACACTGTAATGAGAGCATTGACGATTATAGACTGAATTTTCCTATAGTCTCGGACTGTAAGTTACGAGAATTTTTTCTTGAATATAGTGAAAGCTTCAAAATTTTACAGGAATATGTAAATACAAGTTATTTTCTGAGAAAATTGATGAAACTCTCCGAGAATAAAGTTGAAATTTTATTTTTGAAGAATTGGTGAAAACAATTTGACCCCAGCAATATTTTCAAATTCAATAAAGACTCCCTGCAAAATTTAACTATTCCCTTCCATTACTCCTCTGTATTTTTACGATATTATTTCCAGCAAAAAAAAATCCTCATAAAGTTCTTTGAAAAAAAAAAAACGATCCAACCTCCCATCTCGGAGCGAGCATTCTTTCATAATTAAATGCCTCGAATTGCAGTCTCTGTACGTCTGCGACGCGCCTTTGAGACTCACGGGGAGAGAAACTCTCAATTTTGCGAGAAAAATTTTCCTTCCGCGCAGGGCCCGCGAGTCGAAAGTATATCGAGTTTCACGCGAGCGCCGCGCGTTATATCAAATCCAATTTCTTCCTCTCTCCGTTGGCCTTTTAAACTCCCCGCGTGAATAATGCACGAGGAAAAATGAGAGAATACAACCCCGTGGGCCATGAGTGTATGTGTGTATACGTCCCTGTGCGTGTAGGCGAAATTGCAGAGCGCTCAGAAGAGAAGCGGAAGTAAAAAGGGTTATATCGTTTCCTGGAAAAAGAATAGGGCGATCGGAGGTTTTTTACGCGCAGAAGCAGGCCGCAGACAGACGGAATATAAATTCCGACGAGGTGTACACCTTGGCGCTCGTAAAAAGCCTTTGACCGAGGTAGGACGACCGACGATATTTCGAGTTGCCCCGGCTCGTCTCCCGCTTTTTTAATTGCGCGATCGTAAAAAAGTAGGGTAGCGAGCGCGCGCGCGAACAAGGGAGAGAATATAATTTTACTTTTCCTGCGCGCGCGCAAAGCTCTTTTTTCGGAAGGCAATTTTCGCTTTTTAATTTCTTCGGCAAGCACCCGACTTGTTACGACTCGCTGGCTGCGATTTTCCATTTTTTTTTTTTTGCTTTTTTGCGCAAACTTTTGTTCCATCACTGCTGAATTTTTCCTTCTCAAAATAGATAATTAACTTTGCAAAATATAGCGTCTCTACTCGTTTCATATTTCACTTTTGAGAATTATTATATCCCGAGTGCAACGGAAAATTTGAAACAGAGAAAGAATATATAATTATAAATGAAAAATGTATTTTTGAAAAAGAAAAACTAGAGTGAGCAAAAAATTCAGCGGTACATATCACTATACTTTTTGAGAAAAATGCACTTTCTTTCGCAAAACGTCAGACTGTCACTATTACGTTTTCCATTTGAGAAAATTGACATGAAACCGTATAACCCACATAACGTCGCCAATGCAGTTTCCTCTTTCTTACAACGATCCCCCGCATCGCTCTAAAAAGCAGCACTCAGCGGAGCTGCCTTTTTCATAAATTTCCCTACAACTTCTCCCGGGGAACTTTGCAGACTGCATAAAAAAAATCCAGTATTTCAAAGCAACAAAAAAGCAGCAGCGTCGATCAAACACAAGCAAGCCAGACGCGTCGAGAAAAAACTCGGCAGTGGAAAAAGGAAAAAAATCCCGAAGCAACCCTTTCCTTCCTCTCTGGAACTTGTGAATGCAGGGCGTAGTACGCGAGGGCGGCTGCCCTTCGCGCGCGCGCGCGCAGCTCTGTGTCTGTATTCGCGTGGGTGTATAGCGCGCACATATACGCATAAATATAGGGTAGGGAAGGACAGCTCGTGGAGGGAGGAATTTCGATCGGAAGAAATTTGCGAAACACGGCCGGCGCTCATAGAGAGTGCGAGAGAGAGAGAGGGCTGCACGGTCAACAGAAAGGGAAAGTGCGCGCTCCGAGCTCGCGCGCGCAAGTCCGACGTGCGATATCTGCAAAGTGATTTCCGGCGAGAGAGCGACTCGCTCGATAATGCAGTGCCGCGAGCCCCGCGCGAGCACAGCTCGCGCTTTTTCTCTCGCGGGCTTCTGCCAAAGCTGCCCTCTCTCTCTCTCTCGGTGCGCGGGGCCGTTTCTACGGCGACTCATCCTGTGCTGCTGCTCTGCCCCCCGCCACCCGCGCGCGCGATCCCGCCTCTTTCGCTCGAGCGCCTGGCTGCTTTTTTTTTATTTGTTGTGTGCTGCGAGAGTCTGTTTATTTTCTTGCCGGGATTTCGTTTTTAACGATTGTTTTTTAAAGCCGAGATAAATTTTGCTTAAAGTAGAATTATTGGTGCAAACAAATTTCATTATTTTCAAGACGGATTTTACCAAAGGCAAAAACATATTAGTAGCTTCTCCTTTGGAAATAAGGGTTTAGTTTACGTTCCCCAGCAGCGGGAGGACAAGATACTTTTTGCTAGGCATTGAATTTGAAATATCGAGGGCACGAGGAGAGGCCTGCGTTAGCACATGTGCTCTCGCGCGTACCTTAGCTGCTCGCAACAACCGGTAATTTTGTAATTTTCAGATTTATCGCAGCTGCGCGCGCTCGTGGCGAGGATTGATGAAGTGACGCATTTTTAAAGGATTGTTTCGCCGCTCGCTTAACGGACGCGCGCGATTATTTGCGAGCTCCGAGTGTAATTGATACGTACGGAAAACGTATGGGAGCAGATTTTTCGTCGAAGGTCTCAGGTGCACCTGAGATATGTTATGCGCTCCATAAATAACCTCAGGAATTCCGCTTTATTTCAATTCGGCTCTTGGAAGCGTAAAACGGCCCTCCATTTCTCACGGCACTCGCCAGAGACAAAAAAGAAAGAGCAACGATTTTTCTAAAATGCCAAACAAAGCTTCGCTCCTTTACTAGCCAAATTTTCTTTTGATCGCAATTACCGAACGAAGCAATAACCGCACCGACTTGGCTACTCGCATTTACCCCCACAGCTCCGACTGAGATCAAGTTCATAATAGTAGAGCGGTTCGTTGAATTTTCGATCGTGTGTCAAGAAACTGTAACAGTCATCGGTGTGGCCTCCGTCGTGCACATTAGCACGATTACCGCCTGCGTGCGAGTGTGCGGCTGTCGAGCCGTAGCGCTACTGCGACAAAAGAAACGAAGAAACGTAGTATAGAGAAGCGCGGACACTCACGTGGCAGTGCAGTATAGGACTCAGGGCCGTAGGCTGATAGTAAGAGGGTGTTGCACTTTTTATCAGACAAGTGTCTTTTCTATCAAGGAGAAAATAAAAGCGTAACAACTGATGAGGTCAGCGGGACTTGAAAAGTCTCTCGAGCTCCCTGGAATTTTTTATTTATCAATTTCCATGATCTATTTCTGGCAGCCCCGCGGATCAGCGAAATCATCGGGCCCCACTTGCCAGGGAGAAGTAGCGGCGCAAAGACGAACGAAATTTCCAGCTGGAGTGCCAAGGTTTTCCGGCGATCTAAAAAACGGCAGCCCTCAGCCGAAAATCCCGCTGCCTCGGCGGAAAATATTCCGCCCAGCCAAAGTACACGCACCCAGCGGGAGAATCCGCTTCGAAGAATAGCAGAAGCGCACACTGCGAAACTCGACACATACACATACATCCACCTGCCGTTGCACACACAAAGCGACACTAACACACACACTGGCTGACGGGTAAACACGAGCGCTCCGGAACTGGAGCGCGCTCGCTCGCGGGTAATTTCGAGCCGGGCATTTTCGAGCTAGCAAAGAGAGAGAGAGAGAGAGTAGGAGCAGCAGCAGGTGACTGCGCGGGCCGATGTAATGCCGCTCGCTGCGGGGGCACGAAATTCAAATTTATGCAATTTTTGCGCGCTCGCTCTCGGGGAGCGCATGAATTATTCGGCGAATTTCCGCGATGAAATCGAAAATGCGACGGCCCTGCAGGACGCGCGAGATGCAAAAAGAGCCGCGCGCGCGCACACGTGAGCCGAATATTGCGCGGCGACTTCCGGCCTCGCCGCCGCGCGCAGGGAAATCGCATGAATGACATTTCTTTCCCATCTAGCTCTCTTCTTTTTTTCTTTCATCCACGAGTCGATACGCTGAAATTGAATCCTATGCTTTCCCGTCCCGACTAGCCGTCGGACTTTTTCGCTTTTTACATTCGATTAGTATTTATATTCTACCTAGCAACAGAGAGAGATGGAGGAATGCCGCGCGCGTACACACGGCGATGCGCGCTGTTGCGATTTTGCTTGCGGAATTTTTGACTTCTAAAGCAATGAAGCTTTATTGCGTAACAACAGCCGCGCTGCGAGCGAACGCGGAGCGTGATTTATAAATGTGTATATACGCGCTTCCCGATAATCTATATGGGGAATCTCTTTTTCAACTCTGTGTGTACCGTGTATTGTTTTAAGAGCTGTTATTGTGCGCAAAATGCTTTTGAATTTGGAACGCACGTCCTTTTAATAACTCATTTTTTTTAAGACGAAAAATAATATATAGTAAGCGTAAATATTTTGACAGATTTTTACAATCGGCTTTATGCCTGAACTAGCAATTAGTTAGTTTTCAGAAAACACCTTCTTCCGTATACCGTTCAGATACCAGTGCGGGCCGCGAAAAACCAACGGAAACGCAGGAGCGCTCGCGGAAAATTGGGTCTCACGCGGTGTGTACGAACGTATATATTCTACCTTTGCGCACAGCGACCGGTTAGAACCGGCGGGAGGTACATAAGTACACGCGCACACACACGTACACACTCAAGCAGCTCGGTCAATAGCTCGTGGGCCCGGCTGCACGCGCGCACGGAGAGAAAGAGAAAGATAGTCGTGACTCGACTGCAGTGCGCTCCGGACAAAGCGAGATAAAGGAGCGAGCCTCGGACAAGGTCTTTTCGCCGATCGCCAGTCGCTGGAGAGGGAATCGCTGCTGTATTGTCGAGACACGTGGGGATATAACGCAAGCGCAGGGGCAGGAGAGATTCGGCCCCGCAAGTACTGTTCTGCAACGTAGATGGAACTTGCGCCTTCTTTTGTTATGGAGCCCTGTCTAGGTTTGCTTTGCACCAGACTCTCTCTCTCTCTCTGCTAGATGGATTTTTTCTTTTCTTTTACTCACTGCTGGAATTTTCAGACTCATTTTATCAGGGCTTCGCACGTGATGCGAACTAATTTTAAATTTAATTGTATATACGTTTTCAGAAAAGCAAACAATAGCCATTCAGAAATAATGACTTCCTTAATTGCCGCCGCCAGGAGCATTGTCGTGATAAAAAATTAATCTAGATAACGAAATACTTTTACGACGCGCGCGTTCGTTTATGTAACCCATATATTCATTTGTACGAAAAAGCTTGATAAAGAAAAAAAGACCAGCGCTCGTTCAAAGTGTAGACAATGAAAAACACAGCGCTACATCGTCCGGAATTCGATTTCGGAAAACAACAGCAATGAATTGCCATGCAGAGCATCTATCGCCTCGAAAACAAACCGGAGAGAGAATTTTGGCAAAAAGCAGCGGGGGCGCCGAGAAAAATCAGGGTGGCGATCGAGGCCAAAAGGCATTTAACGAGCGGGCGCTAGTACGAAATGGACGTCGTCTCAGCGGCGACGCGGGCGCTCGAGAAAATGGGCGACCGGCCAACTATCGCCCTATCCTCGCTCCGGCGATTTTCTTATAGATTCGCCGAGTAGCGTCTCCATCCTCGAGGTATTTCCCGTAAGCGAGTCCAAACTATAGGGAGAGACAACATCGAATTTCGGACGCTGGAGCGAGTTGGTTTGAGGCAAGGGATAAGGCTGGAGGGGATGACTCCGAAATTTATCTGGCGTAGTTTGATGTTTCGTGTCGTTACAGTAGGTATAAAGGAGATTGGCGAAAAGTATAGCGGACTCTAGAATAACGTTGTTGAATCAGCCAAAATATAAAATTTTTATCATGCAGAAAACAAAGATGCTGAAAGCATAATGTTTAAGATGAGACATATTGACCTCATCTTGGCCAAATTCGAATATAAACTTGGTGAGTCATGCAGAAGCTTTATAAATCGAAGCATCTCCTTTTACTGCATTTTATTAAGAAAAATCGATTTGGCACAACAAATTCAACTATAAAGAAGAAAATCAACCTTAAAAAGCTAATTACGTAAAAATAAAAGATTACTTTAAAAAAATAATCGGCACTTTCCGAACGAGCGACGCTCGTCAGCAGCCTCATCCACAGTATGAACGAAGCCTTATTTATCCTCCTCCGCGTCTTCCATTTTTCAGCGGGCCTCTCTTACTGCACACACACAGCGACAGCTTTACCCACACGTGTAGCCGCTACTTTCTCTCTCTTTTTCGCGAACGGCAGCGCGCGCAGCATCAGCCGAGTGCCTTTCAAGAGAGAAGCGACTCGCTCGGAAATGCCCCCTCGACGCGGCTGCATAATTCACGTGTCGTCCGCGATCTATTTTGTAATTCTCGCGCGCTGCTGGGTCACCCTTTCAGCGAGCTAGCTCGCAGAGTGGCGCGCGAAAAAAATGAGCAGACAAAGTGGGGCCGAGATTCGCCGCGGAAGAGAATCTAAAGGCTATTTGCTCTCCTCGATCGAAAGATTGGCAAGAACGCATTTTGCATTAAATAAAAAGATAAAATTAAAGCTGGGGCAAGATTGAAGAAGGACCTTTTGATTATGTACGCTCGGAAGTGTTGGATTGCAGGTTAATAACTTGATTTCGGTAAATGGAAGCGTTGAATGTTTGATGTCTTTATAGGAAAAAAGTGTTTCGATTTAATCGATTCAAGAATGTTTCTAATCAAATATGCAAAGTCCAAAAGTAGCGTTGTTCCACTTTACTCCTATTTTAATTAATAATCGATATAGTTACCAGATTTCCATTCCATATATTATTTTCATCGTTCTTATTAAAGAACCTTACAGCAAGTGTTTCACTAATGAAATTTGTTTTCATTGTATAACACTTTTTCCTTATTTTTCCACCTATATATACGATCATCAGAATATTTATCGAAAACATGTATCTTGGAAAACTGCACCTGAACTAGTTTTATATACATCATCCACGTGATGCAATCGCTCGGGCCAACAAACAAATGCGGTCGCTGGAAGTCCCGAAACTCATCGAGCGTCCAAAAAGCACGATCCCCAGCCATGCGTGAACTAAAAGTGAAAAATTCGCTCGAGCCAAGAGAGGGGGGGGGGAGTACAATGGACCGCAAATTTTGCGGGACTTTTTCGCCTTATTTTTGCGAAGGACGCGTGCACGAGAGAGAGAGAGAGAGAGGAAGAGAGAAAAGTTTTGGCGAAATTCCAGTCGCGAGGGACGCGGAATTCGGCCTCTTGATCGATCGTCGGCTTTACAGTTTTGTCGCGCTGACACGACTCGCACATGCGAGCTAGAAACTCGGAAAAAGCAGCCACGGACATTTTTCAACAAACGTTCAAACTTACGTTTGAGGGTAAGCTTTTTAAGTGGAATTCCCGGAAAGTCATTTGCATGAGCGTCGGGCTCAGATGCAATTGGAATTTTGAAGGGCTAAAAACTCGTAGCCAAATATTATTATAGAGCTATGTTTATCTTGCAATATTTACTGCAATCGTACTTAATAAAAGCTAAAATTTCATAACTGATTGGTGGAAAATATTTTTATAAATGAAATTAAAAATTTAATATTAAAATTTCATACGACGGTACTAAAAAAATTTTCTTCTCAAGCTCAAAACGGTAAAAATATTAAATTTAAATACAAGCCCCTCCCTTTACCTCGAAAAATAAATATTAAATTCCTCTCTTAAGAATATAATAGCCAAACTAAATCACGTTACGTAGACAGTCAAGGCGAGGAAGCACATCACTCTACAAGATCAAGCAATAAAACTCATTACCGGGATGACACACCGAATCGAAAAAAGCAAAAGAATCAGAAAAACAATGGATATCCCGTTTATTCTTTGGCGCAAGCACATCCCCTTTAACGCCGCTGCGCGAGGAGACATCACGTCTTCGGGCTCGCTATACATATAGCATCGCGCCACGCCCGAAGCGCCCGGCGTTCGTTCGACGTCTTCCTCGCGGATCGAGAGCTCCAAAAATGGGATTCCCGAGGGAGCATTAGGCCAGGCTCCAATCGCGTAATCCATTAATCTCGAGCGTACTTTCCTCGAGGCGTATATATGTGTACGCGAGGACGTTGAATTTTTTTCTGCCGCCAGGGCAGGGGAGTGTGTTTTTTTGTTGAGAAAAATTGCTGGAAGTAATGGAGAAAATACATTAGGGCGATTCTGGAAAAAGTTAATGCGCTTTAAAAGGTAGGGCTCGGAGGTGAGTGGCCAACGGGACTGGGCATGCGAGAAAAAAGTATGATTTACGACGGTTTGCTGCTGGCGTTATTGTTGTCAAATCAATTCGAAACAAAGTGATATTCAACAATTCGATACTTTGATAAATAAAGGGCCAATTGAATTTTCTGAATCTCTAGAGATATCGTAGCTAAGAAATTTCGAAAGTATTTTTCAAATATTTTTTTAACTGTCCACTAAACATTTTGTAGCTCTGGTTATCATAACACATAAATTAAACATTTTA
Organism: Eupelmus urozonus; assembly: GCA_900480035.1. Classification (NCBI taxonomy): domain Eukaryota; kingdom Metazoa; phylum Arthropoda; class Insecta; order Hymenoptera; family Eupelmidae; genus Eupelmus; species Eupelmus urozonus. Next base: position 44,095 of record UELX01000943.1, read on the forward strand.
TGCTACTTGCAAAGAGATAACGCTTAAACTAGTCTAGCTAATAACTTTTCCACTAATTTCATAAAGCTCTCATATATCACACTATACATTAAACCAAAAAATCCAAAAATTTCGAGTAAAATAATTTTGATAAAGAGCTGCTTCCTCCAGCGGCGCTCCACTTTCTCTGCTGTTCGTGTGCAATTCTGCGATAATCTTGGCCATAGTCTACCTAGCAAGAAACTACACACACGCGGCTCATCAAGGTGTGTGCTACGCGATAAGAGAGCGCCAGCCCTTCTTGTTCCTGCCCCCCGCGTGCAGCCGTGTAATTTTCTACGTCTGCTCAAGTTCAGGGGGAGAGCAAACTAGCGTCGGCAAAGAAAAAAATGTCGCGGAATTTGCGAGAGGGACGAGGTGCAAGAGAGTCATGCGGAAAAATTCTCGTGACTTGACTTGTGGATAATTTCTCTGGCGCCCGAGGTCGGCCCGTTTTAACAGTACTGCCGTCGTCGGCTGTGTGTACGCAGCGTAAAGTGCCTTTTATCGCAGATGAAAATTATAATGACGTATACATGCTGTAAATTTTTTTAATTTCTCTTAGCGACTTTTTGGTCGTATTATAAATTCTAGATACGATTGATTTACTATTGCTAAAATATATTGATCAAGCTTCTTTGTGGAAGAGTTCAATTCACTGAAATTTCATCCAAGTTTTATCAAATTGTTTACGACATTTCAATTTAATCAGGGACCGCAGAATCTTTATTGTTCGTCCTTGATAAGCAAAGTTTCCTTACTAGCTCCTCGGCCAATCGTGAGAACTCAGCTGTTTATTTAACTGCTAGCGCGAGCCGCAATCTTAGCAATTTCGCTACTTACACTATATACCGCCATAAAGTTTTTCGTCACCACCACTCGGGCGACCAAAAACTTTATATTAATCCCAGCAGCAACAGTACCAGCGCCAGCAGCGCGAACAAGCGAACTTTATAACGTAATCAAGTTTCCTCTCCGAGCCAGCCGCACAATCAGCAGCCATTTTAAAGGCGCGAACTCGCGCGCTCGCAAAGAGAAAAAAAATACAGACGGCTCGTTATTAACGAGCCGAAAAAAAGCATCGAACCTACGTATAATACTTAAATTGCAACGTCGTCTATCTTGAGACGCGAGAAAGAGTGAGAGAAAGAGAAGCGAGCACCGCTTCCCAGAAGGGTCTGTACAAATAATTCCCAGCCGACATTTTCCAGCGCGCGGGATATAGACAAACGAACGTGCGCAGGCGACTGTAGTCTTGAGTGCGTGCACTTGTTCAGCGACGACGACACATTGTGCACGCACTGCGAGAGAGAGAGAGAGAGACAAAAAAGAGAGAGAATAAACAGTAAGTGCAGTCAATATACTCATGGGAGTGTGTGCAATTTCCTTCTCTCGCTGATTTTCGGAGAGAGCCGCTTTTCTGTTCTTCCAAGATCAGGCAGTTTTTCAAAAGAACAAATAGACAACACTTTAGCATATTACAGATATAACGTTAAAACACGCTTTCTAAAATCTGTTTTTGAAAATTGCTTTTATTAAATATTTGTTACTATTAAAATTAATAATTTTTAGAAGATAATCTTTGTTAATTGTAGATTTTCTAAAGTATTTCTGAAAATATTTTAAATTGCCTCAGACACAAAATAAGTTAAAGGATATCGTAGGAAACGAAAAAACGCAGGTGCGGTACACGCGTCATCCCATCGTTATTTCTACTTCCACTTATTCCACTCTATATATTACATTAAAGTAATAAATAAAAAAGCAAGAGGAAAGCTCGCGAATGAAGAGAAGGGGAAGAGAGGATGAGAAAGAGAGCCTCGTGAACATCACCTCTGCGCATGTACGCGTCTCGCAAAGTTAAAAAGTTTTCCTAGTTTTTCAGGCGCACACGTAACACACGTATACGTCCTAATGCACGCGTGACATACGCGAGCTACAGTCTCCCGCGCGCGCAGCGTTTCTGTCTATATTCGCGCGTTCCGTGAATGAGAATAGACATTTTTATCCGTAAACATACAAAGCTTCCTCTCCCTCTCTCTCTCGCCGTGCCCGACGTCGCCGAGAAAAGAGACACCTTTTGCAGAGAGATAGAGACACACACACACAATACGAGCGCGAGGGAGAAAAAGGAACGGGGCCAAGCACCGGTAACAAAGCGAGCGCGAGCTGTCTATCTCGCTCGGCCAACATTTATCTTCCTCGGGCTGTGCGCACACCAACACAGACAGAGCGGGCACCGCCGCGGAGGGGGCAAGTGCACTCGCGGCCTATAAAGCGCTGGATTGCCAAAAAAAAGTGCGGGGAACCAACGGGAAGGACACCTTCGGTTCTCGCTCGGTTTTTTTTTCTTTCGATAAATGAGTGGTGGATATACAATGTCGGGACGAATTTGGAGCGAGTGGGATTGGCTTCGAAGAGGAGAAAAAATTTTCCTCTTATTAGTCAGCTGATTGGTTTGCGAAATTTTTGCCAGTAGTTAGTTCGCACTGGCAGCTGAATAATTGGAAGCGAGTTGAAAAAGTCGAGCTGGATTTTGAGCTGAAAAAACTATGTTTTCGTACTTTTTAATGAAATGAAGCAACTATTTTGGCGCGTACAAAGCACTGGATTGTCAAAGGCGTTTTTTCATAATTGGGAGTTATTCCGGGAATTTTTCTGAAAGGCAAAAGTTGCGCAATTTTTCCGGACAAAAAAGCTTGGACATTTTTGCGTGAAAAATGCTCGCTGGAAAAGTATACGTGAAATATTTATGAGACACTTGCGAGAATAAGACGAAGTGTTAGCTACTATTTTTAGTCCTACTAACTGTATTTTAGTTGCAAACAAATTAGATTTCCAAGAATAGCATTTCTTATGAATTTTTTGCCTCTTAACATAAAGAATCCAAATTCGTAAATCCATGCACTTGCGACCTTTGAAAAAACTCGAGAACTCGAACTTGGTGTGTGCTCTGTTGGAGCTGTATTCGTTGCCGAATTTCCGAGGCATATATATTTTTGCGCGACCTCTCTGGAAAGGCGCGTCACGCAACATAATGCAAGGAGAGAGGAACCCGGCTGGAAGACAAATTAGTTTGCCTCGTTTACGCTCCGTTCATTCATTGCGCTCTTTCTCTCCCGCTTTTCTTCGTCTTCTTCTCCGTCCCTCGCATTGTACTTTTACTTGTTTGAATTTGCGCTCTCCACCGCTTGCAGGCAAAAGCTTCGCCTCGATTTGGCCCTAATTGAAGCACATTCTTCAACTCTTTCTTTTTCGTTGCGCAGCGCCACGCTGAAAGAGACAGATCGATCTATATTTCCTGCTTTGTTTACGGGAACGATTCGTATTACTTAATCAAGCTTTAGAGGCGGGATGGAATGGATCGGGCGACCCCCGGAGAAAATACGGCCAGGCGCACCTCCTAACGAATGTTCAACTTGGATTGCCTGCTATTATTCACCTTTGAATGTTCTTTACAGTTGACTAAAAATTAACTGCAATTCTATCCTCACAATCCTTTCATCCATAACAATAATTAGCCAGCCTAGAGGCACAGCTCAAATCTAATATCTTAATTGAGAGCGACAACGCCACTTCCATAAATTGAGTCTCCTACAACTAAAAGTCCCCCCGAAACCAAAAAAACGTCCACTCGGCGCAACTAGCTCGACGCTCGATCATCCTCGCAGCGGCGGCTGCATCACATACGCGACGTCCCAGAATAAACGCGCCGCTCACCTATGCTCGCGTCTCTCCCAACGAGTCGAGAAACACGCGCACAAAGACGCCTCCCCGGCGCATCGTAATTGCAGTTTTGCCGAATTGCCATAGCGCCCATTCATCTCTCGGCACACGCGCGCAGCTACCGCCCCGCCAGCGCGCATATAGAGCTATTTTGAAAGCGCGCACGCCGGCAAACTCGGGGGCCATTAATGACTCGCGTCCGTCTAAGGTCGACTGACTCTAAAGACGGACGACTCGCTCTAAAATTATGCGAGCTCAAAAATACAAAGCGCGCGAGGATTTTCACCTTTCACCTGCAGCACCGCTCGACGGCGAGCCTCTAATATTCACAAAGCGTTCAGAGTCTGCGCTGTGTACGCTAATGAACAGGACAATGACGCAATATTGCCTCGCGGATTTATCGATTTTTTCTTTTCAGCTCGGCGTGCGTGCAGTGTAGAGCCGAGCAAGAAGCGAAAGAAGACCTACATGCGATGTTATGTGCGCGACGACCGCGCAAAATTAATTGGACGAGATAATTGAGCGTTGACTCGAGCGCGCACGGAAAGATTCGCCTCCGATTTCTGCATGTATGTATACGCACGTCTGATGTGTACTGACTCCTTTTCGCTTCCTTCGGCGCTCGCTGTAATTAGCATGCCGCGGATCTAAGCGATAATTGTTCCATTGTGTGAAAATTTAGCGGGCCGCCGTAAGAAAATCGAGGCAGACTTACGTATCCGAGGCATATGGAATCTGCATTCTTTTAGCGCGACTCTATCGCCAAGATTTGATTGTGTGGTTTTTTGAGCTGGCTTGCCAGTATGCCAGGTTTGAAGCGAGTTCAGTACCGTTACCGCCTCACGATTCTCTGGGCATTTTTTATAAGTCTTGGATATTTTTCGTAGATAGTTGCTGTTTCAGATTTTCTTTTAAATATTTTTTTAACGTCGCTTGACTTATTTATTCTTGTTAATTTTGATATTCAATATCGATTCTACCTGGATGATGAGTTGAATTTTACTGCTCAAAAGAACGTATGAATGAAAATGTTATCCTTCTGTGGAATTTACTGCTTTTCATCGAATATATATAGATTTGACGGAAAGATAGAATGTTTAACGAATATTTTAGATAACTCTGAAGCGAACTGTAGGAATTTGAAATTGCGAGTATAAAATGAGGAGGAATTGGCTAGTAAAATTACTTAGAAAATTAAACATTAAACTCCCTCTACAAATTCTGTTTGAATATTGTTTTTAAATTTCATTTTTCTTTTCGAAATTGTATAATATCCAAATATATATATGCATCAAAACTTTCAAAATCTTATCTAATATTTACTGTATGAATTTGATTAACATCAAATTTGCAATTAAATATTTAAGACTGTTAAAAGTTTTAAAAAATATGAAATGTAAGAATAATGTCGATATAAATTACAAACTTAATTATTTTTTCTTATCATCGCGGGGAGCATTATTAACTAGTAAAATCGAGAGAGTAAAGCGAGTATTCTGTGGTCATATTTATAAAACAAGTTCACGTAATAAACATGATGTAATAATCCAGGTTACGAATTCAATATCGCGAAATGTCGTTTTATATGAAGAGCAGTGAGAAACATATAAAATACATAATTTCTCCTAAACTCTAATATTTAATATGAAAGTCGATAATATGAAAAAGCATTACTGTATCTAATCCAACTATCTAACTGAATCTTTCAAGAAAATTTTGAATTTGAGAGAAAAGACCCCCACATTCATGTGACACATCGCCTAAGCCACAAGCACAGCCGCAGCTCAAAACCACCTCATTTCAATTTATCGAACGCAATAAAACGTTGATCTTAATGCTTCGTTCCATAGTGAAAAAGCACAGCTTCGAAAAACAAAGTCTCAGCATCACGTATATACACGCGTTGCGCCAAGAAGAACAGGCCGCGATCACACTTCAACTTGGCTTCGCGCGACGTTTTCGTCGATCAAAGTATAAAGTCAGCAGAGATAAGAGCGCGCGATACATGCACGCTGAGATTGCGCAACGAATTCGTCGTGGTAGACGCAGTGCTCGGACTCTCTCGCAGAGGAGATATATTCGATTTGCAAATTCGCGCGCACCGGATGCACTCGAGGAGAGAGATCGCAGGAAACGGACGGTTTTCCAGAGCTGCAGCTCGAGAAGCAGCTAAGAGAGCTGGGAAACACGATTGTTAACACTGGGAACATTCGTCTTTTTCAGAAGGAAAATTTAGGCAGACGGCAAATTCTAGCTGCGTTACCTTCTCATAGCTACGTACTTTACATTGATTATTATAAAGAATACTTATAAAGCAAGCACGATGTATTTTTAATTTTAGATTGATGTCTAATGTATATGCAGTGTGACACTACAGTACTATAATGTCTGAATTATTAAATTTTTAAATTTAAATAAATAGCTGAGTATACATCTTAAGCAATTCATAACGAGTATGAGTTTAACAATAGATGCTTGCTTGTATTATAGTTTCACATCAAGTGAATGTAGGTTTGAAGTAACGATTATGTGTTACACATAACTATTCAAAACAGTGCGTTTTATTATTCAAACTTGCTCTTAACTATTCGAAAACGTGTATCATTCATTTTTCTTGTGTCACAGAGAAAAGTTAAATATTAAACACGCTATCGCTTATTCATTTTATCAGACTCAAGTCTCCTTTCCTACCTTTTCGGGATTTACAAATGCGCGACTAGTATACTTTTCGAAACAAATGTAAAAAGTTAGTTGCATTAAAGTAGCACATTATGCTACTGTAGACAGAGATACTGGGATATCACCGGGATATTTAGTACATTTAATGCATCTACTAAAAGAGAATAGATACTTGGTAAAAGTACAGTAGAAATTCGCAGGAAGAAGTCAAATGGATCCGTAGAAATTTTATCAAGTCTCCCGTATACTTTCAGAGCGAGATTTTTCATTCGTGAGGCAAAGTGACAGGTAAGAGATTGCTTCGGTATCATACTGAAACACGTTTTACAGGATGGAAGGATTTGGTTCGAACACTTGACTGACACACCATTTCAGTTTGACTAAAAAAATAACTTTGCGGAAAAATTACGTGCCCGCGGTAAATGTGGACTTTTCCACCAACCATGAATAATACAAGATGGCCAACAACTGTTAAAACAATCATTTGCAAATTTTTTCTTTTCTCCTTCGGCACAGAGATTCAATTTAGATGAGTCGATGCATGTTCGCTTTTGCCGTGGCAACCACATTCACACACGCAAGCATTGTAAAATCCCGTGTCTGAGACAGCAAAATTTTTTTGGCAACTCATTTATCGCTGAAACTGCGGCTTTTTCTGCCGAGTCAGTTCGTATACACGCGTCGATTAGAGCGATGCAGAAAAAAAGAAAAAACAAAAATTTCACCATCACACAGTAAAAAAAAGTCGGGCCGAGCCAAAAGTAATCTTACGCTCTTTCCAAACCGTTTCTTGCCCACGACAAAATGAAAGCCGCGCACGGACATTAAACTTGTAACAAGAATTTCGGAAAGCCCTAGCGTTCAATTTAGCGACAAAGTCGCAGTATCCACCGGGATCAAAGTATCTTCACTCGCGTCTCGGGCTTTTTTTTCCCCGAAAAGCACGAGGGACTTTGAGCGTGTGCATGTGTGTCTCGTCCGGAAGAGAAGACGAGTCGCAGTAATCTCGATGTGCACGCAATACCCGCGTTCACGAGGAAGAGAACGAGCGAGTCACGTACGTTTGTCGAGCGTAGCTTTTTTTCGAGAAGGACTTGCCGCGACTCTCTGTTTACGCAAAAACGTCTAAGAGATAAAGCTCGTGACGCTAGGCATTTTTCTCTTTAAAAATTCTCGTGCGCGTCGTGTCGAATGTGTATGAAAAAGTGCGCTGGGATGAGTCAGAATCTGGCGTGCTTCGCTGCCGAAATATCACCGAGAACGCGATTGAACGAGTATCTTAATAAACTTGAAATGAGATAACGTTCGGGTAACACGATTGCACGAGTGGCGAAGGAAAACGTTCACCTCGTCACGCAAAACCACAAGAAATTTTTATGTAATTTTCCTTGGTAACGTAACACCGACACTCGCGGCTATCGTCAAAATAACCTTAGTCGAGGCACTCTTCCATCGACCAGCTAAAAACGGAGCCAGATGTTTTTCGCGCGCGCGCTCCTAGGACGAAAAAAAAAGCCATCCGCACCGCGGATCGATCGCGGCCTATAGCTTCTGTCTGAATCACCGCACCTTTTTTCCTCGCTCGCATCAAAAACCCGGAGCGCGAGTGCGCCAAGCGAATTCACGTCGACGCCCAGATCGTTGGCGCGCGACGGCCGAGAATAGAAAAAAAAGGAAAAAAAAATGAGAAGAAACACGCCGCGCGCGCGCGATCCGACGGTTCAACGACACACACACCTTTTTCGAGGTTATGTCAGCGACATGCACAAACACACACACACACACACGTCCTCGACCTCGTGTCCGCACGATTTTCCTCGAGGCCCGTGTATATACCTCACATTACGCGCACTTTCACGTTCGTTATCCATACGAGGAGGCCCATTGTAATATCTCACGTTTTAACGGTCTTTCCAGGAACGCTCGCCGAGCGAACTATCCACCTTTTCCCTCGGAGCAAGGATGCTAGCCGCTTTTACGGGGAAGCGTCTTCATTACGCGAGTTATTCTCAAGAGTGATTTATCACTAGAAAAGTCTCGCATTCGCTCGCGGAGAACGGTTCGAACGAGCTGGCTTACGTAAATTTACTCGCGAGCGAGGGACGGCTCCTAAGGGAAAAGGCCCGAGCGGCCAATTTTCGCTGAGCGACGGACCTTGAAAATTTCGGAGCAATAGCGTTGATTCCGCACGGGAAAGCGAAGAACGTAGTACGATTGGCGATAACGGGACAATAACAGCGAGCACTGCTGGAGCAACTACGTCGCGGGTAATTCATTGCTCGTGGAAATAGCCGAAATGTCTTGTTCAGCTGCCGCGTTGATTTTAATGTAAATCGCGAATGAATGAGATTTTCACTTATCGTAGCACTTGGAATTTGCCTGAGATATGCCAAAGAAAACAGCAGAAGCGGAATAATGAGATGAAAAAACTCACACTATTGGTGTGTTTCACTGGCTCTTCTTTCGTAAGCATTTAGTGAAACTATCACACTAGAAAGATAGAAGCATTTAGAGTCCGAAAAAAGCGCAGTTTACGCTGCAACGAGCCAGACTACGTAGTCGGCCCACCTGGCTTTTTCTTCCCGATTCCTGCGCGAGTATACACGTATAGGTAGCTCCGCGGGTAAAAAATCAGGCGACGTCGCGGTGCAGCACCGAGCTGCTCCCGCGATCCTCGAATTAACGGTAAATCTACTCTCCGACGAGTACGTGTCTGTGTGTGCTCGTTCGCGCGTCCGCGAATGCAAGAGAGACGGAGAAACCTCGTCTCTACTCTACGTGTACGTGTATATTTGTGTGTGTAGGCGTGTGCTTTAATAATCGCGAAAAAACAAATTAGGATAAAAATGGGTACTCACCGTAGGTGCATCTTCAAAGTTGCTTTCCTCCTCTTCTTCAAGCTTTTGAGTCACACTGCAGCATCGCACGATGAGATGGAGAGAGAGAGAGAAGAAGAAGGAAGCAGCATCAGCAACAGCAGCTTAGCAGAGTCTCGATTTCTGCTTCTCCGTGTATGTGTGCGCGAAAATGTTGCCCCGGACTAGGATATTTTTTTGCCGCCTATTAATAGCCTGCCGGCTATTTCGGTTGCCTTGAACACTCTCCAGAATCCGGCGTTCGTCGACGGCGATTCTCTTCGGCACTGGGGGGCCTATACCATTATAAAACTCTCTCTGTCTCGCTCCTTCTCGCGGCGGCGAGACTCGGAGAGAGAGAGAAAGAGAGAGAGACGTTCTTCTTGCTCGTAACCGCGAAAAACACCACTTTTTTTTAAACTTTACCCTACAAGCGTTGTGTTACTTTAAGGATACATGGATAGGAGATAGAGAGAGAGAGACAGACGTAGGTGGAGATGAACGTAGACGACGAGGCTTGGCGAGGACGACGCGACGAGAAAAGGCGAACGGCGCTTTGCGGTGCACGTACATACACACGGACGCGCGCCCCGAGAGAGAGAGAGAGAGAGAGAGGGAGAGAGAGAAGATCGTTAGGTAGTGTGCGAGTGTGCACGCACACATGCACAACCTCGGTCGGTAACTCCGGCACACCTTTTTCCTTCTCTCTCTCTCTCTCTCACTCTTTCTCCCGCTCTATTGGTCTGCACCGTATTTATACCTCTTTTTTCAAGCCTCCTCCTCGAGCTGCTGCACACGCTTTCCTGGAGACGATTCCCCGAGCGCCAAGATGGCACGAAGAGCGACGTTACACACACACACACAGACACACACTTTGCTGCTGACCAAGTAGACGAGAAAAGCCCGCAGCGATTACGTAGCCTACCCCGTGGAAGGGGCAGCAGCACGACGTAGAGACAGTCCCGCGGCGAGCTGTGACCACACGGTATATAACCGAGAGCAAAGATTTTTCTCACGAGTTAACAACAATATGCTTTGGCGTGTGTTTACGCCCCCGTAATTTTCGGAAAAGCAAGCTTAAAGGCTCGCTGGGCTCTGTTTTTCCTCGCGGATCCTTGAACTAGCGGCAGAGAGAGAGAGCAGTGGTGGACGACGTCGTCGTCGACGAGGGCGATTCCGTCTCCCACCACCACCGGCCGCAGCCTTTGGCAGCCCGCATTCCTCTCTCGCACACCTATATATAGCATATATAGACAGACTCACACACAGACACACACACACACGGCTGGATACTCTTATATATACATACGTATATGCAGCACGTACACGTATATACTGCATGCACCGCAGCGGAGCAGCACTCGCGGGGGCAGAGAGAGAGAGAGAGAGAGAGAGAGAGACTGAGCCAGAGAGAGAGAGAAAGAGAGAGAGGGAACGCAGGGCAGAACTCACTTTAGCAACGCCTGGCAATATCTTGTCTCACATGCAGCTATATCGGCGACGGCGGCGGCGGCGGCGGCACTCGGAGTAAATTTTCTCGGACTCTTGGCCGTATGACTGGTCTTTTTTTGCACTTTCCGCGCGCGCGTCTCGCTCTCTCGTCGACGGGGGCAGTGCTAACTATACATACGTGTCCCTGCTGAAGAGCGCGCTTCGGGGAGAGAGCCGCACGCACGCTCGAGACGACTATTTACAACGAAGAAGCACAGCAGCACAGCCAGCGAACGAGAGTAAGAGAGAGAGAGAGAGAGAGAGCAGCTCAGAGAGCGCGGGCGCGCGCTCACGCACGGCGCGTAAAAGCACACACGAGACACAACGAGAGCCACAGGAACAACACGCGCGCACAACCAGACAGAGACAGAGAAAGAGCAAGCAAGAGAGCGAGATGGAGAATCCCAGAAAGAGAGAGAGAGAGCAGCGGCGGCGGCGGCGGCAACGTTGTGTTCACTGCGCGCGCGCGCGCACACACATTTGGCACACTCACGCTTATAGTCGTCGTCTCTCTTTCTGTCTCACAGTCCACACTAAACTCTGTGTGCGTGCAGAGAGCGAGTAGTACAGTCGTTGCGTGCTCTCTCTCTCTCTGCACAGGTGCAGCGGCGGTGGCGGCGGCGACGCACACACTTACACAGCCAGACACACGGACTAGCGAGCGCTGCTCTCTGCAGGCAGCTCTCTTGCTGGCCACCTATAGCCAGTATGCGCAAGAGAGAGACGAACGCAACGACGCTAAAAAGAGAGGGAAGAGCTTCGTGCGCGCGCGCATTCACCACTACCACTGCAGCCGTGCGCGCGCGCGCTCTCTCTCTCTCTCGGTCGCTCCAGAGAGAGAGAGAGAGAGAGACGGGCTGTAATCGGGCCTTAGTCGGGTGGCGGGC
>UELX01000944.1:0-55735 GCA_900480035.1 Eupelmus urozonus
TCCATCGGTAGAGCAAAAAAACGCTCTTTTTACATTTTCATTTTTTTTTAATTTGCATGAAAAAAATGGGGTAAACTGAATCATATTGAGCAGTTATGGTGCTTTAAACATGAATTTTTCCGAATTTTGGAAAAGCTCATCAGTCCCCTAAAAATGGTCCAGAATGTTAAAAACAGCCATATCTTTTGACCCTAGGGGGCTTCACTCCTAAATCCTTTTGGAAATTATGTATTTAGTGTATTTTACCATATGTTTCTTTTGCTTATACAAACATGGGAATAAGAATTGTTTAAAGTAAAGAAAAACGCTCATTTTTTTATCAAAAAACCCGCTAAAATATAGCTATAATACATTTTAGCGAATTTTTGGTTATTTTTTACTATAACCGAGATACGAGTCTTTTTCTTGCTTAATAAATCATTAAATGTACTATATTATATTACAAAATGCAATAAAAAAGTACAAAAAAAAACGTGAATTTTAAATAAAAAAATTTTTTTTTTTGTTGGGTACCTATTGGTGTATCTAATTAGTTTTGAGTTTTGGCTCTAGGGCCTAATTCATCTATCTTAAACCCCAGAGGCTCTTTATGATATAAATGTGTGAATACTTCCGGATTTGTTTTAATTTTCGTACAAACAAAACCTATTTAAACTTTTAGTATCTTAAAACAAGTACACCGGAATACATTTGTAAGACATATTTTTATGCTTATTCTGTTATAGTAAAATAGTAGAAATGTAGCAGTAGTAAAAGTAACTCTTGTCGGAGCTTTGGGGTCGAGAGTAACGGGGCCACCAAAGTCGCACGTGTTAGATTGGTACATTCGCGGTAAAAATATATTGATTTTTTTAATAATCTTGAATGATCTTAGGCATAAAATTCCTTGAAAAAAAGTTGAGGGACATATTCTATAAGTGCATATCGCATAGGTTAATATAATTAGAACAAATTCCGGAATAAAGATGCGTGCCATTTTCCCTAATCTTTCGCTTCTATTGACGTTTCATAATTTCAGAGATTTGAAATTAATTTAATAATTAGGTAAATTACAAAAAATTTCGAAACTCTAATTATTTCCATTTCCGAAATGTTTATTTATAAATTTTTCGCAGACTTACAGATTTTGTTTATAATAGCATGAGATGCAGCATATGTCAATCACATTGCGCTGATGATTTTACGAACCTTACGGAAGTTAATATATATTTTTTCTATTTTTGCGTTAGAGTAAATTCATTTTATACTCACTCTGTTTTGAACACTCCACTTTATTATGAGTAGCATTTAGAAAACGCTAATTGTCAAGTTTCATTTTTTGTCATAATTGGAAGTAACACGATTAATGCAGAAATCAAACCAATTTTAACTGTGCTTCGACTTACGCAATACGATTTAACATCCATATTAGAGTTGTATAATTTTTTTTATATATATCACTTCCACATATACACATTTATATTGAAAATATATTTTTTACTTTTGTTAACCAATTTCACGAGTTTATACTGCAAAGTACGCGCTCATAGTTCTTTTTTCCATTTTTTTACAAGTGGCTTTGTAGAAGGCAACGATTCTTATACGTCAAAATAAATCGCTAGAAAGCTTTGTATAAAGTTTAGCAAATGTTAGTTAGAAAAAATTGAACACTTGCTTAAGACGCTGCAACGTTGGCAGAAACTATAATTTTTCGATTCGTAATGTAAATTTTAAGCTCTATTACGAACTATAGCTAATCGGTCTTCTGCTGCATTTTATTGATGTTATAAAGAAATTGGCGTTTTATTAATTTTTTTTCTGAAAGTCAAGTTTACTCGTTGTTTAAAATATTTGCCACTTTCTGTTGTATTAAAGTGAAATAGTCTAAAATCATCACTGTAATCGTCATTAAAAAGTACTTTGAATGAATTGCGTATTGACTTTAAGTAATAGAGACCAAAATCTGCACGTAATTTTCTATAATAGATTTTTTCTGTCTCGAGCAACATGTGAAATTTCATTTATGTGGCTGGTTTTAAAATACATTTTATACATCATTTAGGATGTTTAAAGATTGCACCTTTATTTACACGTGAGATATAATTGCAATTTAGTAACTGTGTAAGTTGTATTATTGTGTATCAAGAATGTTTTGTTAGACTTTGTGATACATAAACATTATGGTACACGTGTAAATATACATGATTTAACAAACGGATCGTCCCAATATGCAACTTAATAAATTATATCATTTACAATACACGTATTGACGTCACATTCAAATAATATGAATCGGTAACGTATATATATTTTTCATATATTTGTATATAGAAAACTAAATAACACTATCGCGTAACAGTTAACAGCCATCGCCTTTCCTCACGCTCATTACAGTGGCATGGTGAAGTGTATACATTACACGTAAATTATTACATACATATATATAGTTACAGTATTTTTTTAGGTTTGGTACAAGATATAGACTTTACAAATTTTTACCTTTCACTTGTATAATTTTAAAACATCGAAGTAACAATATCATTTTGTATACAAACGTAGTACTTTAGGAAGATCACTTTAATTATCACTGATAATTAAAAATTTTCAATTTACATGGAAGCAATAAACAGTGACTAAATTAACGTATATAACTTGTACCTTAAATTAGTTTTATATAGATTAATTACGATAGATAATATAAAACAATTATTAATAACAATTAGGGCGACTAGGGAATAGTATAAAGTGTACCTTAGTTATCCTACTTGTGTTAATGCTCTCTCTTATAAAATTAATTTTCAATTTACCAATTAGAGAGTGCATCAAATAATTTTGATTTTATTCGATTTTTTTTTTTTTTTAGTTTGTTGATGTTATAATCAAAAAATTTATAAGTGTTTTAACAAAGTATTTGTGTCATAAAACAATTCATGAAAAATAGCACTTTGTTTTGGTCATTTGAAGAAATGACACTTAAACATAGAATTCTTTTCTTATCTATAACTCTATTTGTGAATTAGAATGTTACTTGAAATTATTTCGAAAAGATCTATATAAAAGTTTATTAAAATTCTCACTTGTTTTCTGCGTTTTCTGTGTCTTGCTAGTTGTCATTAGACAATTTTTTAGTTGTACAAAAGCAGAAAATGCATTGATTTGTCACAAAGAGAGGCTAAGAGTATCATTTGTTATGTTTTACTCTGCCTGAGCGAACGAGTGCTTATTGAAGCAGAGCTGACACATCCCAAATTTTAATCATACGATCTTGACCTACAGTCAGTAACCTTCGCCGAGGAGCATCAAGATCCATGCAAACAATGCTATGTTTAGCATCATGAAACGATGCTAGTGATGTTTGGCTAAATAAAAATAATTGAATTATTTTTTTTATTAATCCAAAAATACGATCATATACATTTTTTATAGTAAACACATACTTGGCAGCTTTTAATTGAATGTGGCAAGGATCACATACTCGAACTTCAAACTCAAATCCCATTGAAGGAATAGGAATGCGTTGTGATGTGCAACGTGCGCACAATGCTTGACCACAATGACGACAATGATGCTGTCTCAGACCTAGTTGACGTTGGTCCATCATAGCTTTAATATTCCAAAAGAATGGTCGTCCACAAGCCTAAAAATTCAAAATTTATTAAAAACTATTCAACATTATAAAAAATATTAAAAAATAGTATATTATGCCTGCAGGGAACAAAAGAGTCGATAAGTTCAGAATAGATGAAAGTTACCATTTTTTAGATTTAAGCCAGAAACAAAAGTGGTACTTTTGCTCTATTGTGGCGAAATTTTTTGCCCTTTCATCTTGAATTTATATACTAGTACTTTTCCAATTAGTCTAAAATATTTCTATATAACTCACACCTTTGAAAAAGTGATTTCCACTATTTTTCAATTTATAAACTCATCTCAAAAACTAGTAGTATAGTTAATTTTTAACAACTAAAAAGTTATTACTGGTTTTCTGGGAAACTTTGCTTATAGAGCTGTCTCTCTATGGACAAATTTAACCATAATCAATCTCAACTTTCAAAAATACCACTAGAAACAATTTACTTTTCTGCTATACTTCATAACTCTACTTATCATATCATTTTGCTCACATATATACTAACTATTATATGCAAAAAATGTAATGTATTATGAATAAATAAGTAAATAAACATAAAATCAATTATGCTCACCTGACACGTATTTGATTCAACCCAATTTGCAGTTTCTTTCCGATTAGCAGACATATCCCAACAAACTATAACTCCATCTTCACCACCAGAAAATAAGACACGTTCACTTGTTGCGTAGCATAATGCTGTCACTTTGTTACTTTAGGAAAAAACAAAAATTATAAAATATTTAATTACATAAAATACAATTTGTAAATATTAAACAAAAGTTTTTATTATTTCTTTAATATTTCAATGTTATTTTTTAATATTTTAATTTTTTTCTTCAATTTAGTGAAATTATAAAATTAGATATTTTATTTCACTTACTGATGACCTTGAAGTTCATAAGCAACTCCTTGACCTCCACCAATATCCCATACTATAATACTTTGGTCAAAACTACCAGAAAATAGGAGTTGTCTTTCAGTGTCCCATGCTAATGATCGAATACTTCCAGTATGAGTTTTTAATGTAGTTACAAAGTTGCAGCCATTATTATCAAGTTTTAACATCTGAATTTGTCCAGAGTAGTCTCCAACAAAAGCAATTTTGGATTGAGCATCAAATCTACTCTTATTAAGGAAATTATCTTTAATTTGTAAACAACATTTAAAAATAATAATAGTAATAAGACCTACATTATTTAAAAAATAAAATTACAATTAATTTTAAGTGCTGTAATTCTTTTGTAATAAGTAAATTAAAGTTATTGATATGAATTAAATTTCTCAAATTTTTAAATATCTTAAATAATTAGAAATTTTAAAAATAAGTCATATTTTAAGAAAGGATACTGTAAAGCAGTGTACCAGGCATCAGTTTGGAATGTTCCGATTTTTCTACCTGTTTCAGTGCTGTGATATTGGAAGAGTTTGTCTCTTCCAATACTGAGTATCCATTCGTTGGATAAGGAAAAAACAACTCCGGTGACTCTTGCTTGATGAGCTGCCATGTATTCTCGTATAGCTGTCATTCGATTATAATCACTTTCCAATATAAATTCCTGTTAAGTAAATGAATATTTATTTTCATGTGTAGAGATGATTAGATAACCATTCATTAAATAATCTTGGATACGTACATTAATACTGCCATTTTCAAGTCCAACAAATAACTGTCTGGTTTCAGGGCAGAAGTCCATAGATGTAGTACCAGCAACCATGTACATACATACGCTTGGCCAATACTGGCCAGAATCACGTTTTAACCATACTCTGACAGTTCTGAAATTAATAATTTACAATTGAAAATCATAGTCATGGAAAATAACAATAAAAAATATTAATACATAAATCCTATAATACGACAAATTTTGAGTGATAGATAAGCAATGAATCATGAATCAGGGAATTCCAGATAACATTAATCAGACCAAGATTATACCAAATATTATTTACTAGAAAAGCAGATTACATTAAAAAACAACCGTGGGAAACGCTCCCAGCATATAAGTTGTACGCAAAACACAGAAGCCATTGATCCTCAAACGTGTAAACAATGCTCTGTTGCATAAAAATCAATGATTGGTAAGAGTGCTAAACGCATCGCTGATCAAAGCAAGCTAAATATAGAAAAAAAAAGGCATGACTCGTAGGCAGGCTCCGCTCCTACTGGAACCCTATAGGAGCCCGCCTTTCCAACGACCTTCCAAGCACCCAAAGCTCGACGCTACACATATAAACAAATTAACCGGATTACACGAAGTCGAATTAATGCAAAAGCTCCCCGAGTGGCCGCCTATCTTGCATCTATCTCTAACACACGGCTGCACACAAAGCAAAGTGTTAATTAGACGCTCGCATCAAAGCTACCTGTCGTCGGATAAGCTAATAACTCCGTCGACCCTGGGTATGATGACGGCGGCGTTGACGTCGTCGTTGCATCCCTCGAGCTTCGACAGGAGTATCGGCTTCCTGTTGCTGCTGAACTTGTCCTGGTTGACGCCGGGCGCTGGCTTGATTTCGGCTGCCATTGCTGAGTGTGTGTGTCTCGCTATCAGCTGCCTTTCACTGCTGCTTCTCTGCTGCTGCTGCTGTTCTCGACGTCGGCATTAACTGGCCAACGGCGCGATTCTCATTTGACAGTTGTCGGACTTCGTTCGGCTAAGCGCGCGGGGAGTATGCGCCGCTATTCTCGCGCCTTCTCGGCCTGGGAGCCACGAGAAGCGAAGATTAGCAGGTGAACGTCGATGTTTGGGTTATGTGTATGCACTGTGTGTTGCTATCTGTGTATTATGCGTTGAATCACGCGGGAGTTTTTACGTTTTTTTTACTTGATATAGTTAACGGGGTATATACTCGGGCTTTTGTACTCTGCGCCCGTTGTTCGCGCTGCGCGAGAGACTGTGACCGAGGAGTTGGAATAAAAGCGGAGCTAGTGCGCGCGTGACGTCGACAAGCGCTCGATGCACACACGCGAGTAGGCCTGGATGGACGAATAAATCCAGTTTAAGTTTGCTCGATCGATAACGGTTTTTTTTTTTCGCGGACGCGGCAGGAATTTTTTTGGGTTTTTGGGTTTTTGGAGTTTTCGGTCGAGCGGGTTTTTTGACGAGTTGAAAATTATGTTGTAGAATAAAATTGAGTTTTAGTGATTTATTAATTATAGTAATTAAGTTTGTGTTATATAACAGAAGATGATTAATTCTATATTTGATGTTTAAAAATATTTCTGTTGGATTGTCATTATTTTAAAGTGTTTGCAATGTTTTTTTGTTATTACGCAGGTGATGCGCTTACGGGAATTTCGGAGTCGAGAACTGGTGTTGTCGTTTTTACCCACTCAGCTGTTTCAAACATCCGTGTCAAATGTAAACTAGCCGCAAAGGTTTCTACGCCTCCGTCTTTTTAATTATATTCATTTAATCAGTTAGCCCTTTAAACTTCCACGTTATTTCTTCTTCACACCAGTCTTTCCATGATTTCTCAACTGTTAATCTTCACCATTGTTATTTTGAGTTTTTCCAAAGAATTATTTTTGTACAAAACGTAATACTAAATATATTTCATGCGAACATAACCTAAAATGTGATAACGAAAATGCCGTCCTATAATTTAAAGCGACAGATTTTTTAATAAATATTATCTATTGATATAATGTGACGAGTTTATACCACGCTTCGACTATCAACATGTCTGCCAATGCTTCAATCTCAGGTGTCAAGGTAATGGCTTACTTTTGCTCTACTTTCAGTGAAATTTTTTTTATTTATTTAATTTTTATATTATAATTCTCTTAATGATAGAGCGAAGGTGATTCTGAAGATGATTTGAAGAGACAAGGATCATTTAGAAAATTGTTACCAGTCAATACAAATGGAGATTCGCAATTAAGCACTCCTGTGAAAATAGTAGATCGGCCAAATGCTTCTCAAAATAGTAAAGAATATGCAGTTTATCTCCAAGAATATAATATTCTTGCAGAATAGTAAGTTACATTCATCTCTTTACTTTAATTTTAACAAATATCTGTCATTTATGTGATAAATGAAATTTTTAGCAACATGTTACGCAGTCAAGACTTAAGAGGAATTTATGTTATACCATCTGCCCAAAATTCTTTTCGTAAGATTTTATTTTATAATTTTTTGTTACAAATTGTTTTTTATAAATGTTAAATAATAAGTTTTTGAAAACTTTTTAGTTTGGTTTGGTGTTCAGTTTATTCGCCAAGGAATATATCAAGGTGGTGTATTTAGATTTACAATCACATTACCTCAAAATTTTCCAGATGGAAAATGTCCGGTATGAATATATGGTTTTTATTAAAATGTTTTTATTATACTTTATAATAACCTTGAATATTCTTTTTAGAATGTGGTTTTTCAAACTAAAGTTTTCCATCCTTTAATTAATTACATAACTGGTGAACTTAATACTGCCTGGGGTTTTCCTGACTGGAAACGAAGCAATAGGATTTGGCAACTAGTGCAATATATTACAAAAATCTTTACAAAACTTGATACCAAAATGATTCCATTTAATGAGGAAGCCTCATTATTGTATGATATTTTTAATATTAAATATATTATTACATAAGAAATTGTATAATAATAAATCTTACTAAATTTTTATTAAACTGTAGGTTGGAAACAAATTTTGAAAATTTTAAGGATCAAGCTAAAAAATGTGTAAAAGATAGTTTGAGTGTGGTTTATGATCCACCTATAACAGATGATCCACATTATATTACATTTAGTCCTTATGATAATGAATTACATGATCCTGTTAAACAAGAAATTTATAAGCCAAAGGTAAATTTATCCTAAATTATTTATAAATATAAGATTTTTTATCAAATTTCTTCACATATGAAAAATTTAATTTTATTAACTGACTAAGTCAATTAATTTAAAAAGTTTGTACCATATTTCATTAACTAATATTTTTGAAAATCAGGATGACAATGAGAATAAAGCAACAGGATACTCTTGGGTGCAACCAGGCTCTCTACAACCATTCTCAAAACCAGAAGCAAGATAACGAACAATCATAAGCGTTTTACGCATTTTATTCGTAACTAGAATCGGCAGTCGTTTTGCATTCTGCTTATTTGCACAATACTAAAACGAAAAAAGAATGCAAACTAAACTATTTTTATACTCCAAGAGAAGAACGTAAATGCGAATTATTCTAATGGATTTATACATTGTGATTTGTACTGCAGAGATTTTTACCGACTGACGTAAAATTACTTTTGTTACGAAGCTATTATAAATACTCATTAATAATGTGGCAGAATAAGCCAACATTTTGTCCTACTATGATCAATTAGTCGCTATGAGCGATCCAAAAAATGTAATTTGATAAGGACATTTTTACAGGTGATAGTGTAAAGCTGATAATTATATTTATGCAATCTAAGTTGAATTTTCTGTTAACGAAAATTGTTATCCTTTTTACAAAAGCAAAGGAGATTGTTGTATATTGAACAAAATAATTATTTAGTTACATAATAATTATACATTAACCAGAGCAATTATTATAAGCGTTTGCTTAGATTGTTTTTCATTATTGCTATAAAAAGTAATTTTATATTTGATGAACATTATTTTATTATACAAAAATAAAATGTAAGTGCAATAAAAAGCGTAGCGAGGGGTAAAGCGAATTTTTGCGTTATTGCAAAACAATTTACATATGTATTACATGTGTTTACTTCGACTGTCATGAAAAATTTAACAATCGCATTATTCGCTTAAAAATAATATTAAGTGTTTCGTGCCTAAAAATGTATATTTATGATTTTCATTTTTGTCAGCTATTAATAAATGATTTCATACAAATTTTTATTAATTATGATTGTATTAAGCAGATAATACCCTATTTTAAAAATAGTATAAAATTTAATAAGTACAAAACTAACTTTTTATGTACAAACTTTAAAGTTTGAGATTTTTTATTATATTACAAAACAATGCATTACATCTTAAGAATATATTTTTCATAATCAGATAATGCTTCTTAATTCAACATAAATAAATTTAGCCTTAATAAATAATTTCAGTTTTATAAACTTAATTGTAGAGTTTTTAAAGGTACTTTTAAGAATGTACACTATGTATTTAATCAGATGACACAGGTAATCGGTAGAATGCATAATTTAACAATATTTTATAAATCAATGTCTATAGAATCAATTTTATAAAAGTCACTTAATAGTTTCTTAAAAATGAAGGTCTCCATCTTGATGTCAATATTTTGCTTTCTTCTTTCAGTATCTTGTTTTTACTTTCTTCCTCTTCTAGCTGGGACAGTAGTTTTCTTTGATTTTCTCTGAAAGCTTCTAAAGGATTATCAAACTGACGGTAGTAATTTAAAACATCTCTAACATCATCAACATTTGTAGAATAAATGGTTTTAAGAAATGCTGCAAGATCATACAAAGTTGTGTCACTATCATTACCAGTCCAACGAGGTATTTTCAATGTGTTTTCAGGATGGAATTTGACACTTTCACCATTCCAATCAATTACAATAACTTTTTTGAGATCTCTATTTAAAGCATCAAGATCTTTTACATGATGGCCATCAACAAATCGAGTGGCATCTCTTACAAGTCTGTACATAATATATCCTTGAGGATCAAGTGCATCCAAGATTGGAAAAACTGTCAAACCTTGCTCAGCAGTATAGACAACTGTCTCAAATTGTGGTGGTGCAATCGCTGCAAGAAAATGATCAACTCCTGGACGCTTCTTAAATCGCCATCCAGTTTGGTAAGTCCAATCCGGATGTACTAAAACATCTGTCATTTCTAATACTACTGTATAGGGTGGTTGAATATACGGATGCTTCAGAGGATCAGGAAGTAGCTTATCTCTACTTGGCTCTTGGACCAATTTCTTATAATACGTCAGCTCCTTCTTTATTCTGTAATAGATCTGATGAAGGTATGGCATATGAGTGAATTCATCTTCAATCTCATTACCTTCCTCGTCATAATTTGGTTTACTGAATTCATAAATTAACGACAAACCAGCAATGCTCATTGTGGCTCCGAAAAACATGAAACTGTATTTCATCATCTTCCAGGACCTTTGATTTTGTTGCTGCCGCTCCTCTTCCTCACTTTGAGCATTTTTATTCTCATCGGTGGCATTATCACGTGAATCTTTAAATTGACTGTACGGTGCATGATACAAGAAAGAAGTGGTTCTAATACGTGATAAAAACGTTATTTTTGGCCACTGATTATTGGAGCTGCAGATGTGTGAATTGAACAAAATTGAATTATTCGACGATCTTGAAAATTTTTGCAGCGAAAATTTTACAGGCTCGTTCCAACAATGCGATTTACGCAAAAGCCGACAACTTCTTAACAGAATCATTGTGCAAATACTTTACAAACTCTCCCCGGCGACTCTTGACAAAACCTTTCAATATATCCTCTCCTCGCCGCTCGATTTTATTTACAAATCTGCCCCTTTTGCCGGTAATTTCATAACATAATTCAACTTCTTCTAACCTCCAACATTACAATTTTAATCCAGCATGCGAGATAACACACATACATATAGACTCAAACCTCCACACACTGACTCTCGACTATAGTTCGCGATCTTCCCGCACAATGCGCCGATTGACGAATTTCGCGATTAGAAAACAACAATTGCGTATATTCAACGTCGATCCGAGAATTGGATGACCGCGAGGTGCTGCCCTCTGGATCAGCATCCTAAGCGGGCCCTCCTCTCGACGCGCGACTTCGTCATCTGCGTCGTTTCATCCCACGCTAATTGATCGTCAGTGCGCGACCGACTGATTTTCATATTGCATGCGATTTGCAGTGGGCAAAGGTATATTCAGGCTTGCTTTTTTCCTGATTAAGTAGCCGCGGTTGTGTTGTGAGCGCGGCGAGTTTCTGGCGGCCCGCCCCGGCAAATGAGGCTGGCCAGTGCCCTGAAAGGCTGCATTGTTGTCGGGCTCGGCGCTCCGAAATTTCACTGCAGCGGCTTTCGCCTGAAGTTTGAGGTTACTTCTGGCTGCATTCCTGACTCTCTCGCTGTGTTAATTGTCGGTTGGATTCTTGAGCTTTGCGGGGGGTGGTGGTATTTATTGATTTTGATGGGTCGAGGTGATGTTTGGGGGTGGTATTTTGGGTTTTGTTTATGGAGTGATTTGGGAAGTTTGAGAGTCTGTGCGAGGGTGTGATAAAAAAAATTGCATAACAAAATTGATAAGAAACAAGTGACACACAGGCAAATTATTTTGATAGTCATTGTGTTATTAAAGAGGATACATTGTTGTTTTCAGATAAGTCGCCGCATTGGAGATGCAAACGATCAAGTGTGTAGTTGTAGGAGATGGTGCGGTGGGTAAAACCTGCCTGCTGATCTCCTACACTACTAACAAATTTCCATCTGAATATGTACCTACTGTATTTGATAATTATGCAGTAACAGTCATGATCGGAGGAGATCCCTATACATTGGGATTATTTGACACTGCTGGTAAGACTTTTTTTTTAATCTTCTTACTATATAGTTAGTTTTGTCATTATTTAAAATTGAAAGTCGTAATAATGTTTAAACTTTTATTAATTTTAATTTGCACACAATTCATATTACTTAAAAAATAATCATCAAGTTATTAATAGTAGCATGCAAATGCTTATTATTCATAGATTAACATGCAAATATAAAATAACTCAATAAAACTTTTTAGTATTTAATATACAAAATTAATGTATATTATATAATATTTAATATATCAAATTTTTAACAAATTGTTAACAGGTCAGGAGGATTACGATAGGCTTCGACCATTAAGTTATCCACAAACAGATGTGTTTTTAGTCTGTTTTTCAGTAGTATCACCTTCCTCATTTGAAAACGTAAAAGAAAAGGTAAACAATAAGAATCAAACTTTTTAATATAAAACTTTACTAAATGTTTACTGAACTTATTGCTTTAATATAATTTTACAGTGGGTACCAGAAATAACACATCACTGTCAAAGGACTCCATTTTTATTAGTGGGGACCCAAATTGACTTACGAGATGACGTTGCTACTATTGAGAAACTAGCAAAAAATAAACAAAAGCCTATATCAGTTGAGCAAGGGGAAAAACTTGCAAAAGAGCTGAAAGCTGTAAAATATGTTGAATGTAGTGCTTTAACTCAGGTAAATTTAATAGATTTAAAAATTTTCTTTCAATATACTGTTATCACCTGTATATTATATTTTTTTCATTCATATTTCAGAAAGGGTTAAAGAATGTTTTTGATGAAGCAATTTTAGCTGCATTGGAGCCACCAGAGCCTCCCAAGGGTAGAAAGTGTTTTCTTTTGTAAAATGCACTAGTCGATTTTTCAGCCAGTCATGCGTGGATAAGTAAGCATTTATATATTTTTTAAAGATAAATTTTATATTTAATTATTACAATTAAATACTTGTTTTAGGAACGCACTTAAAGCCGCTGTGCTCGACGCCACAACAGCAATTGTCTTTCGCGCGGCTAATTAATCAATGATTACGACATCGGCGACAGACACATTCCGTAATTTTGAAAAAGTATAGTAGAGATTTTCGAGACTAATTAACCTTATAGTTCGACGGATCTTTTGGTCGTCGATTTTTATCGAATTTCCATATAAACTTCAGGTACACACGCATATACTCATTCGTAAATGTAAGTCGTGATTTGCAACTTTTGACAAAGTCTACCAATTATACACCAACCACAGAAAATTTCTGGGACCGTATATAGTTTTTTCTTGCATTTGGCGAAGGTATTGATAAAAAAAAAACGCCAGCACAATGGACTGATTTATTAAAGTGATAGAATTGTTACTCGCGAATTGCAGTAATGAATAATTAGTACTGCGCGATGTCAGGTAAAAGAGTGGTAAAGATCATGTCGTCAGCGTTTTGGTAACCTTTAGCTCTAGCCGTTATTGAGATTTTATTTATGAAAGTTTTTAGACAGTATTCAATCTTGTATTTCAAATAGATATCAGGAAATTTGCAATTTTGAGAAGGGGAGACATTTATTATATTTGTTGATATATATACTTATATCAATGCAATGTCTGATTTTTTTCGATCGTATATTATATACTTGAAAGGAATTAGGATTTATTTGTATGGCCCGTATACGGCACTGTTATGTATCGAATATTCTTAAATAAACATTAAATTACATTTGTACGCTATCTGCATTTGAAATATTTATTTAATTTATAAGTGCAGTTCACGTACTACCTATAAAAAGTCTGAATTAAAATTTATTATAGTATATTAAAGCATAATTTTTCTAAATTAGATTGGTTAACTGTTTATATTCCGGGTTTTTCGTTTATTTTTTTTTTTATTAATGAAATAATTTCGTTGAATAACTTAATTTTTTTGGTTCTATTATATTTATCAGTTATAAAGAAAAATAATTCTTTTTGACCAAAAAAATTGTACGTTTAAATATATTGTAATATTTAGACATGATGTACAATCGTAGATAACAACCATAATAACTTGTATACAATTGTATATTTTTACGATTCAAAATTACCATTTAGTCCTTTATAAAATCAAATTCACCACACAAACATCCACCCTAATCACTCAATTATCCACCATCTCCAAAAAAAGCGCATTGTCCCACTCACCCCAAATCGAACCACACAAAACCCAAACCATAAACCAAAAAAATCAAACAATCGCCTCAAAACACCCCAGATACCCAGTCGCGATAACCAGCCGCAATAAAGCCAGCATTTTCCTCGTTCCTTTTTTTCCCGGACGGTCAGCTCCACTCCGTCCATTCAGCCCACGCTCACAAAAGGAAGAGGAGTCAACGCGTCTATCGTATCGCTCTCAAATCGATCATCCCGACACACTAGCATAGCCCTTTTTTTTCAAACTGCGGGCTCCCCGAGAAACTGTATATGCTACGGGAGTGCTTCCTCGAATCGTCCTCGCAGTGGGGAAGTTCTTGGCACTTCTCGCGCCGATTTTAGCTTTTCGATTCACAGGCTTGCTTAGGACGCCCGTTGAGATGCGCTGGGTGTCTTTGGTTTTGGCTCTTTGTTGGTGTCTCGAGGAGTGTGGTTGGGCGATCTATATTTTTTTCTCGGTTTGGTATCGATAGATGAGGAATCTGGGGACTGGACGCGTGTCAGATTGTAGATTAAGGAGTGGATAGTGGTTTTTTTGGGGGGTTTTGGAATCGAGGGTTTGAGGTGGGGAATTTAGTTTTGGTTTCTTCGCGGGCGTGAGATTTGTTTAGTTCTTAATTCATGCAACATTCTTACGTCGGTTTAATTTATTAAAAGATAAAGTTAGTTTTATTTTATTTTCCCGGTAGAAAATTGACCAGAATTTCTAGTCAATGGATGCTAAAATGACACTTGTCCAGTAATTTTATTAAAATTATCTTCAGAATTTCTAGGTAAATGTCATTTTAATATTCATTAACAAGAAATGCTAATAATCAATTCACCAAAATCAATTACACTAAATTCATTACAATCTCTAACCAACCAATCCCAAAAATCAATCCACTCCTCCATACCCACCCACTTACATCCCAATTACCCAAAAAAAATCACTCGAGACACTCACCTCCACACGTCCCCTAATTCACCCAAACCATGCCTGTCCCATCCCCAACGGACGCATTACGTGATTCGCCATAAAAGACACCAGCAGCCAGCATCATCCAATCACTAGAACACCACGCGCCTCCGCCGTTTCATTTATCGTCGCGCACGTGACCCCCACTGATATATTTCGGGCGCGCGTATATAAACTTCCGTCGCGTAGAAGCTGCTTCAAAGGGAGAGCCGCGCGGTAAGTGGTCTTTTGGGGGCGGCTGCGTGATGTAGGACACGAGGAGCACTGTTAACACGCCGCCGATTATGAGCTTTTTTTTAGGATTATGCGCGCGTGTTCATTTTTTTGGGCGATGCGTAACGTTTGATTCGAGCGTTTAAAATAGAGCTTTCTTTTTGTAGGCTCCGCACGGAAGTATAAGCTTATTGGTGTACGTAAATATTAGTTTAGACTTCTACACAAAAATTCCTTTTTGATCTTCCAAATTACCAAGCCATCATTAATAACAGAACATCCTAACGGTATTCCAGTCACATCTCCTTCTGCATTAGCGACACCCGCGAGCGCAAAAGCTTCATTATTCCAGCAGCCGATATAAGCCATAAGACGATGCTATACGCGAGCGCGGCAATATCAAAAAGCTCGGTGGCGAATTCACGGCCGGCGCCGTCCCTTTCAATCAAAGCCGCCGATGCGGCTTCATACCCGATCTTCGCGTTTACGTACCCTCCCAGGTAATGATCGCCGCGCGCCCTCAGAGCTGCGTATATACGTGCTTGATTGCATGTACAGCTTAAGCAATTTCCTCGTGCTCTCGAGTAGCTATGTGTGTATGCAGCTGATGGGAAGTGTGTGTATATGTGAGTGATTTTTGTGAAGGTATGCGTGAGGCAATGACAGATGTGTAGTGATGGAGTTGTGGATACGAAGCGGCTACTTTGCTGCTATCTGTCCCAGTGCGCTCGCGATTCCGTTGGCGATTAGAGGTAATATAGCGGCGGGGTGGAAGGTACAGATGCATGGGTTATTGAATTAATGCCGGGGAGTGTACTCATCGGGCCGAGATTCATTCATAAAGCTCTTTCGGCCGTGCGTATAGCTTCCTCAGAGATTTTTCTTTTTCCGGTTATTGCGGACGGTTTTGATATTTCCTCTCTCCGTGCAATACAGGAAACCAAAGGAGCTTTTATTTTAGCAAATAACGGCTGTAATCATCGGTCGCAGAAACACAGCGTAATTATCCTTCCGCAATACTATCCACATTCGACTCTCGCAGCTCTCTACAAAAAGTCTACCCTTTCACCAAAGCTTAGATCCCGTCACCTACCGACATCTACACCGGCGCGCGCTCAAACAGAGCGCAGTCACGATCGAGTCTAATCGAAGTAACCGCACAAGCTTCTCCACCGCACTTCCTCGAAGAAAAACCATATCCCCGCCGATATCCCATCCGCAAGCGATTCTCCGGCGTTTCCGTTCGCACGTGCCGCCTCTCTCTCTCGGCCGCAAAAAGAAGGAAAAGCGTGGATATAAGCTGGCCGTCGTGTCATTATTGCTTCCCTCGAGCCTGGACCCTGAATCGATCTACTCCTGTATCTCTCGCTCGCTCTCGGGTTGGCTCTGCGGTTTAATTGCAAAGCGACCCTCGGTACGTGAGCGCGGGATGCTGAGAGAGAGAGTGGGTATATAGAGGGAAAGAGAGAGAGAGTCGATACTGAAGGTGCGCTTTTGGCCCGGGCAAATAAATAAATCGAGCGAGTGCCGCGCAAGCCTCGTAAATCGTCGAGACGCGAGAGAGAGAGAAAGAGCGTGTAGCTTGCGGACTGGTTGGGAGGACGGTGGATTTGGTGCGGCGGGTTGGGGGGAGGATTTGGAGCTGGGGGAATGTTTTTTGGATGCTTTGGTTTTTTTTTGTTGTAGAAAGTTTGGAGTTTTGGGCGGTTTTTGGGTTTTGGGGGACAACTTGTTTTTGGTTTTTTATTTTGAGGGATGGTAAGTTCAAATTTGAAATAAATTAAGTTCGGAAGAAAATAAGATGAAGGTTTATTTGGAGAATTTTATCATTTAAATATGAAAATAAGTGTAATTGCATAAAATGCGTCTTTAGTTATTACATTGATTGAATGGTAGTCTAATCCCGTAATTTACGATAGTATTCATTCTTATGAGACTTTCATTCATTCGAATTTCATAGTGAATTTTTTATTTAGAAAAATGCATCGTTTAATTTTCTGCAAAAACCTGAAAAAAAAAATATCAAATAAGTATAGAAACGGTCAAGTTTGATAAGCCAGAATTTATTAAAAATACATACCTACACTAACACCTATCGTCCCACAACGAGAGCGCTTAGATCGCGATACACCTCCGAAGCGACACCACCACACCAAACCAGCGCTCCTTATATTTCTCTCACGCCAAAATAATACACCAGTCGCCAGCGGCTTCTAAACCGTAAAACTCCCTCCCCTCCAAATTTATTACACCCCCCTTAATACACAACAACCCACCCCCACCCTCTCCCCGATAAAAACCCACTCTCCCGTAATTCGCACTGACAAAGCAATTCCCTTACCACGCGACAGCCAGCCGGCTACCGCCATCCGAAAATCCCAGACTCTTCCTCCCGCGATTTCCTATCTCTCCGCGGATCTCGCGCCATTACTCAGAGCGCCGCGTGGGATTATATACCGCGCGAGCGCGTAAAAATGACTTGTGTCAACGAGGCCCCCCCGTAGGCTCTGTTTCTCCGGCTGCGGGTGGGCCCGTGCGACGTCTCTCTTTTTTTTTTCCTCGCTTTGTTCTCCGGGAGGTGAGTGGGCTTCGACGCGAGGGCTATATATAGGAAAGGCAAGAGGTGACGGGTAAGAGAGGTGTGATCGGTTTTGGAGATTGCGCTGATGGTTCAGGCTGAGAGAGATATTTAGAGAGGCTGCCTCGTGGAAATATTGAATTTCGATGGTTTTCGAAGTGTGTATATGGGAGTTGTGAGGTTCTTAGAATAGGAGGGATTGCTGAGTGAAAAATGACGGTGACGAGCCGAGCACTTGTCTATAAATTACACGCCGATGCCGGCTCTATACATATCAATCCCGCGTCACTCATCGACAAAGGACCGAAAAAACGTCAAACTACACGGCTAAATCCCTTCACTTATAGTCCCTCCGCGTGACTCGGCGTCTTCCTCACCGTCAGGCCCTGAAAAAATCATCCTATAAACTCCTCACAACTCCTCCGTCATCGATTCCCTCCACCGAACTCCCCAACGCCATTATCAGCCTCCTACGCTTACAAAACTCGCGCAGCAGCCTCCTTTTTCTCTCTCCCTCAGCCTCGCGAAGCTCACCCCCGCGCCTGCGCAGTCGCGAGGGTGTGGACCCCTCCGTCGGGCATGTATACACCGTATAAGAATGGAGGCATCTACTCTGTGTGCGTGGGTGGCTGTCGATGGCCGCCGGCTCGGAGATATGGCGCGATGATGCTGCGCAACGCGGCTGAGAGGAGGGAATCGATCGCCTCTGGAGGAAGAGGCTAGCTCTATTCTGATCGATGAGACTTTTTTTTTCGCTGATGTGTAGAGTTGGAGCGAGGGGGCGTTTTGCGATAGCGCGTGAGAAAAATTTGAGAGGCGATTTTTGTGTTGGCTGTGGGTGGCTGAATTGTTAATGGCTGGAGGTGATAATAAAGTTGGATGCTTGGAGAGGTTAATGGGTGGGGATTAACGTTTCATTGGGAGAATAATTAAGGGGGCTCTCACCGTGGGACTGTAGTCGATGAATTAGCGAGTGTGCGAGAATAAGTGAAAAAAAGAGGGCTTGATATGAAATTTATATTAACGGCAGCGAGACGTTAAATATCGTTAAAAAAACGCTTATAAACAAAAGCATGCGTTATTCATTTTTTTAATTCTAAATATTAGCAACGCTTTTAAAATTAAAAAAAGCGGAAAAACTCGCGGGCTTTTACAACCCGACTCTCCCCCAGCTTGCGTCTTCATTTAAAAAGCAGCGCGCCGCGTCGTGCATTTGCCAGCGGAAAGGAAGATAAACGGCGAATAAAGATATTCATGAGCTGAAGCGCTCGCACGTGTACGGAGCTTCCAACTTCAAAGTAACTTCCTCTACCTCTGGAAAAACGTGTGCAAGTGTATATATATATATACGTAGGAGAAAGACAGTGCAGAGAGAAAGAGGTAGCTGGCTCTAGCGCACGGCAGCTGGAATATAAAAGATGCAGGCGCCCGTTTACGCAAATGCGCGACAGACGCTATAGTGGCGCTTCCGCGCGTGATGCGGCTTTTTGGGATGAGGAGATGCGCTGCATTTCGGAGCTGGCGTGGGAGAGGGTTATGCATTGCTTATATCTGGGGAGCCGGCTACTTAGCGCCGGCGCGTAATGGACCGTTTTTCCGGGGTGGATATGTGGAAATGTGTTTTTTTTTTTAGTTAAAATTCCGAAAAAGTTTAGTAATTTTCGAGATTTTTACGGTTTATTACCGCTTTATAAAATTTTTAGTAATTTTTCTAAAAAGTTTTTTCCGTGTTAAAATTGAGAATAGTCAATGGGAAATAATAGGGTAATGATTGAGACTGCAAAATATTTTAATTTTCAAAGTTGTTCCCATAATCTTTCCATATAATGCAGCTCGACTAACACACATCTCATCACACATGTTTCCACTTTTAACTCTCCACGAGCCACTTACAAAACTAACCCACTCCCGCGCACCACTCAAAAACCCATCTTTCCCTATATCCCATCAAAAAACCAGCGCCGCAGCTCCCTCAAACAAAAAAAAGCATTTCCATCAAACCTTGCTCTCATTACCCATCCCGAAAACTCAAAGCAGAACCCTCCCGTCTTAAAAGCTCCTCGCTCATCATCATCACTCCCGCACTGGAGCTTCTGCAGCTCCTCCATTCCAAGAGGGCGAAAAGCAGGAGCGATCCCAAAAAAAGCCCAGCTAAACCATACGCGCGATAGCGATAAGCGCGCGGCACGTGCCCCCCAGCTCTTATCCCAGGCGCGTTTAGTACCTATTAAGATATATACTCACTCTCTCTCTCTCTCTCTTATACCTCTCCTTTCTTTGATCCCTCCTCTCGCATATAAGCTACACACCCTCCTTTGGCTCTTCGTCTTTTTCCTGAAACGCAGAGCGCCGCCACCGCTGATTTCTTTTCCGCCGGAGTAGCTCCCGTGGGAGCGTTTTCCACGTATTTATGTACGTGCGGCTTATCTTGACCCGGAGGCTGGACGGCGCGAGCTGCGGGGCCGATTTACGGGAATCGTGCCGGCGCTGGCTGTTTTATTAAATTTATACGCCGGCAGGGCCAGGCCCTTCGAATTACACTGTCATTTTGATTTCTTTTGCGAGCTCGCCAGTGGAACGTCTGGGCTGGGTTTTATGTTTAAGGTCCTTTTCGAGATAATATTCTCGCGAGTTATCGCGCGAGAGTTACTTTTTCGCGAGGTAATGGAATGGGTTGTAGGAGGATGTATGGATGGGTTTGGTTTCCGCGTTTGGCGAACGTTAATTTGAGGACGGCTGGGTGTTGGGGAGTAAATCTTAAGGAAGATTGGGAAGTGCATAGATAATTTTGAGATTAAGGTAAATATACATATATGTTTTTAGATATTATTTGACAAAAACTGTTGTTTTCGAGATAGGTATATAAAATTATTCACACTAATCGGGAGACTTAGATTCGTCTAACAAATAATTTATTATTGATGTTCTTTTTCATACATGACATTATTTTATGTAAATGTTTGAGAGACATATTTGAAGAAACAAGCGGGTATTTTTTGTTATAATAAATATTGTAATAAACATGAAGTAGTACATTATTTTATGGTCAATAAATTATTATTATTATTATTAATATTATTATTTCTTTATGGGTGAGGATTGATTATTTACCTATGGGGAGACGTTTTCTGCTTGAGCGAAGCGAGGTCCCCATAAAATTAGTTGACTTAATTCATGACAAAAGTATTAAATAGAGTTAGAAAAGATAGAGTATAGTATTTTCTTTCCACAAAAACTTAGATTTATGTCAAGTAGTATTAATTGTATTGGATCTAAGATAATGATACATGTTCTTAAAATAAGTAAATACTTTAAATTGACTAACAGTAGTTCTTCTAATGCAATAATTCAGACAACTAAACTGTGAAAACTAAAAAGAATGTCTGATTTTAGATGCTAAGCGTTAGTTGAATGTAAAACAATCGAAATTCTACGTTAGTTGATCAGGAACTATAAAAAGTTGACCGACGCTAGACTAAAAAACGATCTTCGTTCTCAATACAAGAAAATTAACACATGAAATATCAAAATTTTTTAAATCAATAACTTAAATAACTTAGTAATTAATTGTATTAATTTTTGATTTAAGAAATGTGTAATAATTATCATTTTATAATATGAATAAATCAAAAAAAGGATTAAATATATTAATTTTTAATATTAGAAAATTGGATTTAAAAATGTATTTTATTAAACGTTCCCGCTGTAATATTATCAAGCAATCATGCTCTAAATAACTTACTAATTAATTTTAATATAAATACTTCATTCAAATAACTATTGAATATTTTAAATAGGGTATGCATAAATTTATTATCATAAAAGTAATTGTAAATGTTGAAACTTATTAAGAATTCGTTCATTTGTTTTAAAACCAAGATTCTCTTTATTAAATTCAAGTTAACAAAGATTTATTCATTAAAATTCTATCCATGTTTAATTACTAAGTGAACTCTTAATATTTTTTAATAGTTCTTTTTGTGCATTTCGAATGTTGGAATCTTATCCTGTATATGAATACATCCTAAGAATATTACAGTTCTAAGAAAAATTATACTAATTCTCTCTTTCTCTCTCTCTCTCTCTCTCTCTCTTTCCTTCTCTCTCTCTCTCTCTCTCTCTCTCTCTCTCTCTCTCTTTCTCCCTCTCCCCCCTCTCTCTCTCGCACTTATAAACTCAAGATAGGTGCATCCACAATGAGAGTGGGGTAAATCGAACCGACGCACCCAATTGGACAAAGTCACCATTACCCTCGTTGGGCCCAGTGTATAAAATAGCAGCACGCTCAAAACCCTGTACCTTTTGCCGCAAGGCTTTTGCCTCGGTAACTGGTCAGTAAATAGTACTGCCCTTTTGTCAGTATTATGCGTCCTTATGTCTTATAAAAGATATTTTTCTAAATTATTTTAAGTTAAATTGTCTCAATCATAACAATTTTGTTCTACCTTGGTAAAGTAAAAATGTTGCATTTAAAGGGAAAATTATTATCACAATATAAAAATTTGTTTAATTCTAATTATTATATGAGATTATTTATTCAAGTCACATTATTTTATTGCACGTATATAAATTTATTTTTATTGCACGTATTAATAATTTATTTTTATTGCATGTGATAATAATTTACAGAAATTCAAATGATCCTTTATTAAAAAAAGAGATTGCGGTGCCATTATTAAAATATTCAAAATTTAAAAGTTATCAGTTCATCATTTTTAAGAGTCAATTGTATAAATTAGGGATATTGTCACAATACGTTAAATTAAAATACATATAGTTATTCTATCGCCTTAAAATCCCAGAATAACTAATTTAGTCTTATTCGAATTTCCTTGTATGTACCTTGATTCATTGTCATCTGCATAAAATTCCGTTTGTCCAAAGGATTCTTTTCCTTACTTTTCCAAACTTCTTATTACGGATGTCACTTTAGTTCGACGTTCTCCGCCGAAGTTGCATGTGGACATATCTGCAGTGTTCAAACAAATCGCCTCTTGTATCAAATGGTGCACCACAGGTCTCGCAGGTACATTGTGGCACAAGATTACGTACAACATTTCGGTTTTCGTATTTTCGTTTTGGCAATTCTATGTCTAGCGATATTATATCATTCGAGTCGTTTTGACGCTTTATGGTGGATTGAGTGGCGGATCTAGAAATAAATTTGTCCTTATTACTTTGAATATGGGTAAAGAATACGACATTTTTTCTGTCATTTATCAATAACTATCCAGTAGAATAAAATTGGATAAAATGAATTTATCGATCTTCACCGAACCAAGATGTTAAAAAAATTACCTCCGAGAACGTCGTTGACTAACTGAACTCTTATCACGTGGGTATGTAGTGTTGCAGCTTTCGCACGAGAAGCTGATGGGATTCATCGGGACAAGCTGTGGATGATATTGTTCCAGATGTGATTTGCAAGCTTGCAAATTAAATTTGTTCCTCAATTCGGTCCTACAGATGTTGCAGCGTAAAAAACTTGGCCTTCCAGAGCCGTTGGTTTGGACTAATGTAAAGATCGCTTGGTGTTTGTTCATCGCAGCTATAATGTTGCCGATCGGCATCAGGACTATTCCATCTGAGGGGTATGAGTTCGGATCGCGTTCGAATTTGTCGCACGTCATCGTTGATAGTAAATGAAGAGAGTTGTGCAATTCCTGTAATTTGGTGGTCCTTTGTTCAGATAAAGAGTCTGGGAAACTTGTTCTGTTTCTGATAAATTCTGTACTTTTTTCTAAATAAAATTATTTAAATAAAATATAAATATACTGCATTTAATATGGAAGCATTTACTTTACAATTATTAATTACACCTATAAAGTTTATTCTGATGCAACAATATCAGTCATCAAAAGATGTTTTATAGATCGATATGTCACTTTTATCAACTACAACCAAGCAGAATCCAACAGAAGTAAATATTATTAGTTACAAGAACCTATATGTTATTATTATTATTATTATCTAATGAATAAAGATTTAAATGATCCATAGCTAAGACTTTTGTTTAACAAAATTGGCGAAATACAATAATGTTAAAAATAAAATAATCATAAGCATTAAATTATATTGTTGATTAAGAATAATGCCGAATCGACTCAACGATTAAATTTTCGTTAACAAAAACGATGGAATAAAGCACAAATAAAGATGATACGTACACTATTTTGGGCTGTTGCTCCGAATACTACTTATAATTATAATCTCTTGATTTTACACATTATCCGGTTTACAAAAAAGAATTCAGTGTCGTGCGTGGTGACCGACAACTAAAATCTACTGCTCAAAATTCATGCAGGTATTATAGTTATAAGTAAATATAAATATAACACGTTTCGTAAGCGAGAACTCATTGTTTTGAAAATTTATCAAAGATATTTATAACTTACCTTGTATACCTTATACGTACTTACCAATACTTGAACAGCAAATGTTCTTCAAATAAAATTATTAGATAAAATTTTTTTAGGAATTTAATTTAATAATGTTAAAAGATATATAAAATGTGATTATTATTTTTACGTAGGAAGTTTAAAGTATTTTTTAAAGGTTTAATATAATTATTGGTGTCTAAAAAAATTATGTTGATTTCATCATACTTTTAAAATATCTATCTAAAAGTTAATATAATAATATAAATTTTTGATGTATATCTAAAAAATAATACATTTATCAATTCGTAAAATTATTAATTAAATAAAAAACAAATACTTATATTTTATATATCAAATTTATATAATTATTCTCTACATTGACACAATATTTTTATAATATTGTTACAATATATAGTAATAATTATATTGTAACAATATTGAAACAATATAACCTCAATATTGACGTAATATTATTACAATATTGCTATAATATTATTACAATATTGACACAATATTTTTACAGTATAATTACAATATTGAAATAATATGGCCACAATATTAATGAATTACATTTTATGATAGCTTTGACATATTGCTAAAATATTAGTGTCATTTTACTAAAATTTTGCTGCAATGATACGATTGCAATATTTTACCAGCATTTTAGTAATATTGCCATAACATTTATAATATATTGCTCTGACAAATAGTTGTTGACAATAGTTGTTGAAGTAATAGTACTATATTGCTATAATGATAGTATTATATCTTAATATTAATTGTACGCTGATAATTGCAATATTACTAAAAGATTAAAAGTGTCTTTAATTATTAAAGCAGAGTTACAAAATTTTAAATAGATAAACTACTTACGTAGATACTATTAGTAAACAGGGGCGGTGGGCGATTTTTTTCAAAATGATAAATTTTTAGAAGGGTATATTTTTTAGTCTCAAACTGAAAATTGTCATACATAGAATAATATATTTGCTTAAGAGTAACGAATGCGAATGTTAATAATAACAAAATAGAACGATAATTTAAGAATTTAGTGATTAATTTTAATTAAATTATTTGTTGTTTATCGAACAGTCAATTTACCCGCATATACCTATAAATGTTTAAGATCATACATTTAACTTGTGAGAGAGACTTCAAAAATATAAATTGATAAATTTAATCTTTTCAGAAAATCGAATACTTTGTAAATGTAGGTTTTAAATCTTTATACTTCTAGATTTCGCACTATTGAGTTTGGAGGGTATGATCCGTATTGTAAAAGCTTTTAATAGCGGTTATTCAAGATTGAATAAAAGTTATCAAAATATTAAATATAAGTATTTTAAAAATTATAAATATCAAATTACAAATTTGCATGTTACTCCAGTTACACAAAGACTCGATTGAAAGCTACAAAAATCTATTTTACGCATGTCTATCTATCAACAAATTTTAATTCCTAATCAACAGCAGCAGCAAACTCCAATAAAACCTCAAATAACCAAAACCCCAAATTCCACTCTCAAATCTCTCCTCTCCCAAGCCCAAAAAAGGAACTATCCCAGCCACTGCATTCCCCTATCAAAGTCCCCAATAATTCCTATCCCTCGGCAGCAATGACAATCCAGACCGGCGCTCTCGGCGCTGTCCACTTATCCACATCGATACGCGCCCGCGCGCGCGAGACAAAGACCCCCGCCGTATAGGAGCTACACTCGCCTCTCTTCCACACACATCCACAGGTACACATCATCGTGGGTGGCAACAATAGGACCATAGCCGCAGAATCTGGTGGCCGAGGCCAAACCCGCAGAGCGTACACACACTCGGCTCTGGATGATTGATCGCTTGGCAACATTATCGGCCCGGACGATGATCCGACGGCTGCGAGAGAGCCAGATCACAATCGTTGAATTCTCGGAGGTGCTTTCGTGCCGTTCTGCCTCTCTGTGCATTCGCGCACTTAGCCGGCGGTGCGTCATGCTTATTATCCAATTAGCTGGCTCTATATCTCTGGGCTGTGTATATGGATATTGCGCGAGCTTTGATGAATCGTATTGACAATGACGAGGTTGCTGGGTATACGCGGCAGGCTGGAGGGATGATGAGTTATGGCGCGGGAGGATACGGTTACATATGTCTCCGTTGAGATAGCGTCACGGGGTTAAGGATCGAGGCCGTTCGAGCTGGGATTTGTAATAATAACTTTGCGTCGATACGTCAAGTGTGATTTTCCTTAAAATAGTGCGTGCTTCCGTTTCCAGAATGTCTATAAAACAGCCCGTCGCGTTTGCCGGATAAAAAACTTGGAAAAAACAACGCGAAACTCTCTTTCTCCGCTGTATAAACAGACAGCCCGGGAACGAGGAGAGAGCTGCAAAAGGGAGAAAATAAAGCCCGCCGCGGGGGATGAATTATTAGCGAGGGGGTGAGTGTATAGTGCATTGCGAGAGTGGCTCCGCTCTAAAAGAGAGCGAGAGAAAAAAAACGAGAGCGAGACGAACGCGATAAAGACACTCGTTCGCCGCTCGTTGGGGTAGTGTGGACGAATTACTGCTACTACGGGGGGAGATGGCGCGAAGGCTGTATATATATATACGCGCCCCGGAGTCGTATAAAGCTAAACGTTTTCTGTAAGAGGCCGCAAGGTTTAAAAGTCGGATAAGAGCGTCTGAATCATCGATGACGGAGTTTTGCGAGTATTGGCCGGAATTTTCGAATTGATGGTTGTACATGTAGCAAAGCAGCTGCGAGCTGTATATTTTTCGTGTCGCGGAACTGTCCAGCGAGTTCTTTGGAAATTTGAAAATGTAATTTGCTCCGCTCTTTACTCTTTCAATGGCACGCGTATCTAAACTGACGTGCTTATTTCCACAAAACGTTCACTTAACTAGCACGTGCTGTCTCTTACACCCGAAAATTCAAAACCTCATACATTCATCTCTGCCATTCTCTCCCTAAAACCAGCTATTACCTCCTTTCACGCCTAACTGCATACAAAGTTCAGCTCATTGTAAAAGATACGCAAATCATCGCGCGGCCTACTATAATAACACTCCCTAAGCCCGTCACTCTAAAATTAGCCCTCGCAATGCACGCGATCGATCCACTCCAATCATCTGTCACACACAGAAAAAAAGAGCAGCAGAAGCTAAACGCAAAGAGACGTACACGTAATAAACCACTCGCGCCTCATTTTAATACAAATTGTTTCGGGATCGCCACATGTCGCGCGCGCGCGGGCTCTCGTCATTAACTATATATACACACGCGACGGGGGGAGCTACAGCAGCGCAAAAGCCGAAATAGCTTCCCCGGCCAATTCTCGTAAATTCCGCGATTCCATTCCGCGGATAAATACGCGAATCCGATGAGCCGGCTCGCTCGCGAGGCTCGTTTCGTTTTTAATTAATCCCTGAGATAATGTCCCTCTCTCTAGGCTGCAGATTTAATGTTTTAAAGCGCGCGAAAAGTCGCTCTATCGCGCGGTAGGATATTATTTTACGCGTCGATGTTATCGTGGGGGAGAGAGAGAGGCTGAGTTGTCGATAATAACGAGCTTTATCGGTGTATGCGGGTGGATAATCAATTACGCAGCGCCGGGGCGTAATGAAAAATTTGTGAAATTCGCGGTTTTTTATCGGCTGACGCACGCGCGAAAAATTAGCGCGGCCGCGGTAATAAGCCGTAAATTTAATTGATGAATCGCGCCCGAAGTATGCGCTCTCTGCGTTAAATAACGCGCTGTTCCGCATCGTTCCGTGTATTAAAAATCCAAAGTACTGTGTTTATCGTCGCCGGGAAAAATTGGCTCTCGCATTGTAATTGTTTCATTAGCGAAAAATCAATTTCGCTAATATTGTGATTTACGTTTACGGGCGCAGGGGGCCTGATAACGCGAAAGTATTTTCCAATTTAACATCGCGCGCGCGCGGGCGCATGGAGCGCTGATGAATATATATCGCATTTTAGCGCTGTAATTATTCAGACGATACGCGCGTTTAATGCGGAAAGCCGTAAATCCGGCGCGGACAATCAACGTTCCGAGCCATTGAAATATTAATCCGATCGGCGTCTCGCCCCGTCGAAATGTCCGTCTCTTTTTTAATTATAAAATGATCGTCTATATAGTATAACACCGCGAGCTGTCTAATCAACGAAAATTTCAGCATTCCTCCCAAACGCAGTATAGTTCCACATCCGCTGCAAAACTCTGCGTTTACATACACGCGCATAAAAAAGCACTCGGCTCTCGCGCGTTTTCCATTATTATCACCATAACTAGCCCTCGCGCTTTTCCGGCACTCTCGTAATTTATCCGAGAAAACCACCCCCCTCTGCCCTCCGCGTCTATATATACCAGCGTAGCCTCTTTTTACTCGCTCGTAAACGCGCGCGTCCCGCACGTCGACATCCGACGGCGCGAGCCCTATAAACTTGCCTCCGATAAACCTTTCCTCCCCCCCTTCTGTCTCTCGGCCTGACGGTGCGAGCCACCTCCTCTCTCGACGATCGGGCGCGCCCCTGGATCGCGCCACCCTTTCCGCCCCCTCCCGCTTGCGCTCGGTGCTGTTGGAGGGTGTGGAGGGAGTCTATATACGTGCCGGGGAGGTTGATAAAGGAAGAGACGCGCGGCGAGGATGCGGGGATGCGGTTGCGGTGCTGGGAGAGGAGTTTGTGATAATTTCGGTTGGGGGGAGGGGTTGGAGTGTAGGTTGTTAGGGGGATTGGGTTGTTGTGATGTTTGTGATTGTTGGAAATTTTTTTTGGGTTTGTTGAGGGTATTGTTAAGTATTTTTATGAGCAGAGATTTAATTGGCTAAGCTGAATCATTAGTATTTTGTAAAGTTCCAGCTAGATACTACTTAGAGCTTTATTCAGTATTTCATTTATGGTACCTAATGCATAATAGCTTCAAAACTAATGTAAAAAATACTCTTTCTCCCCAAAAAAATAAAAGGCTCTCACCAACTCCAACTTTTCATTTCAATACCATCGCGCAAAGTCCCCTCGTCGAACTTCCTCTCCCCTTTCTCGCGACTCTCCTCTTATTTTTCCAGCCATCACTTTATCTTTCACTCCTCCCGCAGCGCATCTCATCCTCTCTCTCTCTCGCCTATCCACTTTTACTACTCCTCGCGCTATCGCTTTTTGCATCGTCGACTCCTCGCGACTATACACATCCTCCTCCACGCACACCACACCTCCCTCTCTCGCATTATCGCACTCTCCTTTCTCACATACATATCCATCTCCTCTCCGTTTCTTTGTCTCGTCTCCGCGCCGCGTATATATCGATCCCCTCCGCAGCTTGTCCGCAAATCGCCCTACGCGTTCGATTAGATTACAATGCGATGACCCAGCGCATATATATATAGTCTCGCACACGACTCTAGCTGTCGTGCGGGTCGATAGCCGCAGAGCACACGCAGGTATATATACGAAGCTACTCGCGGCTGGGCCGAACTATGACGTAAGGGAGAGAGAGAGCTATTTAATAGAGTGGCTCTCGGTGCTCGGCCAATTGTCGGCAGCCGCTCGTTTATGTAAATTTCGGCTTTTTTGGTTATCGCTCCCCCGGGATCGTTAGAGAGCCTCGC
This sequence comes from Eupelmus urozonus, assembly GCA_900480035.1. Taxonomy (NCBI): domain Eukaryota; kingdom Metazoa; phylum Arthropoda; class Insecta; order Hymenoptera; family Eupelmidae; genus Eupelmus; species Eupelmus urozonus. The sequence goes on from UELX01000944.1 coordinate 30,011, forward strand.
GGTTATTAGAACGCTTAGGAGTGCTTTATTGGAATTGGCTTTATGACGGCTGGTGAACGACTTAGGGACATGCATGACTAATAGGGGAAAAGTTTTCGGATATTATGGAGAGGTTAATGTGGCTCGCTGTGCGTGAGTTTAGACTCTTGACGGCTGCGGTATTGAATTAGCTTGGAAATTGATAGGTACTTTGTTATTAAAAAGAGATGATAATTTAAAGCATTGATTAAACAAGCGAGCGAGGAAGTCAGATTATCCCGGCAAATCGCAGAGCCACTTTTCGCTCTATATAAGCGCGCGACGCTTATAATTTTTCAGTGAAAATCGTCGATTTAATAAAACACGCGGATACGTCCAATTAGCCGCTGATTTATGACTTTTTTATGAGCACTCCGCCGTCACGCATGTGTCGCGCGCGCAGCGCGGGAAAATTCTCGGCGCAAATTTAATTGTGATCGTTATGACGGCCTGCGCGCGCTTTTTTTCCTGACTGTGCTCTCGAACGATTATTACGCACGAGATCGAAAAAGATGAATCATACCGAAGATTTTTTTTTGTGTTTTTCGTTTTTCTGGATTGCGATTAACGTTGCTGTTATTGGCGGAGATGGGGAAACCGTGTTATTGCGAGGAGATTTTTAGTGCTGTTCAATGAATAATCGTTTTATTGATTGCCATTGCTGCATAAATTATCGATTTGCATTTTTATGATGTACAAGCGCGGTGGAAGGATTAATGATTTTTATATGTTCATTAATGTGCAATGGGAATGGTAATACTCGATGTTAAATTTTTATAATTTTTAATTATTACGTAAGTTCCTTAGTGAATGATGTAGACTATAAAAAGTCATATATCGTTTATTAAATAATAAATTTTATTCTACATTATTAAAAAAATTTTCAATAGTTACATATTTCTATAACCATCCTCGCCTAAACAATATTTCAAAACTACCCTCAGACAAACGAAAATCCATTCACTCCCCCACCCACCAATAAAAGAAAAAACCAACTTCGCAACTACCCGTACCGATACATTTCCCAAGCGAGCTCCAGCCACATAAGGCGCCTGCGAACGCGAAACCGCTGAAATGTAAAAACGAATTCCCCTCCTGAAAAAAAGCGCGCGCGCTCGGCGAGCGAGAGATAAACTTTCAAATCTAAAATATCGAAAACAGTTCTCGTGCATATCGCGCGCCATAACTTACTTCTCGCCCGGACAAAAGTCCTGCGCTCGTACATCCACCCTCGCGATCGATCCAGCGTCTTTTTTTTTCGGGACTTTTCTTCGTTTCCGGGCGAGCGTTTCTTCACCCCTTTGTAAATATTTCAGCGAGCGTTGGCTCTTTGTGCAACGGCTCTAAGCATAACTCACTCGGAGTCGTAACACGCGTTTCATTGGAGACGGCTGCCGTGAGTCGACGTTTTGTTTGTGTGTGAGAGGAGAGCGTTTGGGTGATATTAATAATCGATATCTCGTAAAAATATCAAAGAAAGATGCTGCACCGGAAACGGTACGGGACAAACCTGTCGTTTTCGTTTTTTGTTTCTGATGGCCTGAAGGCATGGAGATGTTTACGAGTATTGCGTCGTGGGATAGGAATATATATTAGATTCTCGCTAAGTGAATATTAAATGCTTCGGAAAAATCTCGATCTCTTCTCTATACAAATACAGAACGATATTCTAATCTACCTCTCCCTAGCTCCATAAAAACAATAACACGCCCGAAGCACAAAACCTAAACGCTCACCCTAAACCCACCCCTTAAAACCAAACCAACATCGCCTACATAACGAGCCTGGATCACGATCACCCGCCATCAGTTTAATTAACAAATTGGCGTCATCCGTCCATCGCGCATCACGAATAATTCCGTAACCGCACGTATAAGCCACTACATCAATCGATAAAATAAACGTACACACTCAGGCATATACATACCCAGAACAAAAAAACCGTGAGTATAGTCACCGACATCGTTCGGCAAAGTGGCCGTCCCTAATCGCCGGGGCGCTCGCAGGCAATTTTCGTTATGTAGCGATCGAGGAAAAATGGAAGCGTATACGTGTTTGCTCTTTCTCCCCGCTACCTTTTTTTTTTCGGCGACTTGCTGCAGCGATAAATTTGCGGCAGTATGCTTTGTGAACGTATAATAAAAGGGTTGATATTGGCTAGCTCGCGGTAGTGTCCCTTTCTTTTTTTCGACCTGCTACGGCGCCAGTATCTTGAGAATTTATGTATTTATTTTCACGCGGATGTGTGCGTGTGTACTTTTTGTTAAGGGAAAGAGCGCGGGCAAACGCGTTTTGGTTTTAGACGGCAAAAAAAAGGTATTTATGGCGTGCTTTCTCTTTCGCTGAAATATAAAAATCCCTTTAGAGGGAGATTTAAGGGGGTCGTACGGTAAATTTCGAGTTTGGATAAAAATCGCTTTTAAAAGCAGCAGCGAGCTCACAAAAGCTACTATATGTACTATTTACTCGAAATCGTTACAATAATTCCTCCGCATACATCATTCCTCTCTCCAAGACACACCAAGCGGACACTTTTTTCACAACATTAAAAATCCCCGTCCTAGCACAAGGTGACCAACCAGAAAAAAAAAACGTATACACATTGCCGCCATGTCACCCGTCAATCACCTCTATAGGACACCTCTCGCTTACCGCCCCGCGGGGCTACGTGGAATATTAAAATTAGTATCAAGCGCCTAGGCTGCTCCGTCGGCTAGCGATAAATGATCGTATTAAGGAGACCAGCAAGCGCGAGCATTCGTCTTCCGTAAGTGCCGATTATCTCGAGGAGTCGCGGCTATGCGCGTCATGTCGAGAGGAGCGCGAGTGTATATATACACTATAGCGGTGTGTCTCTTTCCGCTTCTGTTTCTGCTTGTCGTGATATTTTTTTTTTTAAGGGGAGAGACGAGTGCAGGTCTTATCGGTGGTTGTATCTGGACGGAGGAAACAGAAGCGAGAGTAGTGATGTATACCAGATAATTTTTCATAATTTTCGAATGGCTTAGAGAGATGGTTGATGCTGGAAAGTTTTGGTGCTGGGTTTGGTTAGGTTGGTTATAAAGCGGCTGTGTGGCTTGTGCTGGGTTATTAAGTAGAGGCGGGGATTTATTGGGTTGGGTGATGTGGGAATTAATTTGGTTTCGTTAACGGAGTAGTTGACATTCTTTTGACGTGATTTTGTAGATGAATAGAAATAGAATGTCGGTTTTCGTTGATTAAGGTGAAATTATGCAGGACTAAAAGTTTCTTAAACTACTATTAAATACTATCTATTCATATCATAAAAACATCATAGCTATACTTTCCTTCCGAAAAACTAATAGCATCCGGCACAATTTCAAATCGACGACACTCACTTGTAAATTCGATTACGGCTACATACACTCATTCCATCACACTTCACCCACCCAGAAAAAAACACCCTCGCAGAATCCAAACCCACACCAGCAGAAGAAAGGAAAGAAAGAAATAGCACCTCTATACCCAATATATATCCAGCATCGAAACCCCGAAATTTCGAGCTCGATAAATTCATACTCGAGGCAGGCGCGAGACACGCCCTCTCGGAAATAATAAAACCCAGCGAGATCGAGAAAAGGGACGATAAAAAAGGGGTAAAAATCCTCCCCACCCCCCACCATCTCCGTTCGTAAACCTCACAGACACAAAACGAGCTCGAGCGAGCAAGAGAGAAAGAGTCGAAAGCGTAAGGGAGTTAAAACGCGATCCAATTTCTCAGGCCATTGACTGCGGGCGACTACCATCTGTCTAACGCGGCTGGCTTTTTACAGGCGAACCGTGAAATGCGCAAACAGAAGGCTTTTTCCGGCTCTCGGCGCTCTCTCTCTCTCTCCTTTACATTTTAATCAAATCATTTCTCTATTACGAGCATCGGCACGAACGAGAGACGCTGCCTTTTTCTGGCTCTCCGCGCTTGGCCTGTCGAGCGCGCACCGGCTGTTACTACTGCGCCCGCGACGTGATGCGCTATCTCGAGGGAGTAGGAAGGAGAGAGCTGAGAGGGAAATCGAAGGGGTTTAATCTCGGCGCGTGCTGCCTTTTTCCGAGGCTTTCTCGCTTCTTTTTCGGTTTGTGGGGGTTGGGGAAATGTGCTTTCTTGGGTTGGATTGTGATTGTTGAAGTGGTGTGGGGTGGCTGTGGGTATTGTGATTTTAAAGCTTGCGAAAGATACTTTTTGTGTTATAAATAGTTTATAATGATTGATTTATCTTTTTTTATAAACGTACATTCAAAAATAAAGCATCGTTGCTAAAAAAAAACGAACAACTCCGCAGGTGTTGCCGATCGCCGCTGTCTTATTCTACGAAGAAACTCGAAGGCGTGTCGCTAATATTACAGTGTATAGGTGCGTAATGCACGCAATAACGCGCGTAATGACTACAGTCAAAGCTGCGGCCAGCCTCGGCGCCTCCAGCTACCTCCACCCTTTCGGCGCTGCGGCTTCGAAGAAAAGCTCATTATTTTTTCGTGCCGCTTTTATCAGATTTTTCAAGCTGCAATTTGACTTCCACAAAGTCGGTGCGTATACGCGCAGGGAGCGACACGCCCGGCAAGCTGTATCCTCCGATTGTTAAAAAATTGCATACATTCAAAACCATCACGCGCAACGAACCCGCCCGCGGCCGAGCTCCTCCCCGACCCTCGCAATCAAATTTTCAATCAAAAACTCAGCTTCCTCCGCACTATACTATATACCCTCACCCAAAAAATAATAAACCCTCAACACGAAATTCCCGCTAATAAAGTCGCAAGCTCGCGATCCTCCCGCACGGAAAACAGCAGCATACCTACACCTTCGTCGCAAGCTCGGTGGATGCTGCTATTCAGAAAGCGGGGGGACGCAGAGTTGTCGGCGTGCGGGGGTGGCTCGGTCGATAAAGTAGCGATCGCCGAGGCGGCTGCTAGATGCGGGGGTGGCTCGCGGGACTCAATTACACGCTCCGGCGCTCGATTGCTGTATACCCCAGCTTTCTCTCTCTCTCTTGCGCTATGGCGCGCGCTCCGCTCTCTATCTGCGTCCTTCGCGCGTACGGCATCAGTAGTTCAGAGATGAAACGGTCTCTCTTTATCTCTCCACTCTGCCGGCTTTGCGCGCAGGGGTGGCCGCTGTGTAGAGGAGAGACGAAAGCTTGCAAGCCTCGACGTTCGCTCTCTCTCTCTTGCTCCGGTTAGGGGGATGGTAGGAGGGTGGGAGCTTGTCGTTCTACACGCTTTCTCTCGAGGGCGGGGGCTGCAGGCGTCTCTGTTATAGTGGGAAATGCGCGCGTATAAAACGCCTGGGAAATTGGGTATTTTACTTGCCGCTCGCGTGCAAGCTGGATCTTTGGTTAGAGCTGTACGGCGCTGCTTTTTTCGAATGCTAATTATGCTTATTGGCAGGGCGAGCTTTTCGATGTAATCTTGAAATATACTTGAAATATTTTCGTTTATCTCTAGTCACAGGTTTCTCATTAGAAACTAAACTCCATATCATATCAGCCAAACGAGAAAATCATCTTGTTAAACTTGCGCGCGACAACTCAGCCGCTCCTCGTCGTCGCCCCCCCAGTGCAATTTCGACCCTACTTCGACAAGCTCGTCTCCGCTCCCCAGACAAAGGGACGAATTTAAAGAGAGAAATTGGCCAGATAAAGAACGACGGAGAGAAGCTTCGCAGTCTTGTCCCTCCATTTTCCCCATGGGACCACATCGCGCCGCTGCTCTCGCGTTTAAGAGAACGACGCGCTGCCGCCGAGTCGCGTGAGTCTATGTGTATAAGTATACATGCTGTTCGATTTCGCGTTCGGGTGGGTGGGTGGATACGTCGACCCTCGGCTGTGTCTTTCGCGCGGCTTCCTCGCCTTTTTAATTTACGGTCGTTCGAGTGGTGTTGGAGTGGGGGTAGGGGGTTAGGGAAGAGTGATGGGTTAATTTGTTTTAAAAGGGTGGGGTTTGATGGTTGGGTGGTGGGTAATATCGGTTATGTAGTGCCAACGAGATCTGATTTGTTGGGAAATTCGTTTTGTTGTACTTTATAAAGTGTAATAAAGGATGAATCAAAGTTTAGTTTTGAAATTACACGGCATGAATCATTCACGTGTCCTCTTGAGAAACGTCAGAAAGGCGTGTTTTCAAGACTCAGCGTCCCGCTGGTTATGAATATAGGTAGCCCACTGCTGTCACTTAGCGCCGACTGCAATAACTCATGCGCTCTCGTCGAACCCGAAAAGGCCTTCATTAAACAATCATAAAAAACCCAGTTCCACAAAAGAAAAATCACCATCACCGAATCGCCCAAATATAATACCCCCTGAAAAATCGAGCATAACCTCAAAATACACCGATCATATCCGAGCAGCTCGCGTTATCGGGTTATACTCAGGAATGTGTTCGCGCTCGCACCCGCTCAGCCTCGCGCCGCATGCATTATTTATGTATGTAAATTAAAGATAGATCCCTCATTTAGTTTACATACGTTCGACTTCCCCCGCCTTCTCCGCGCGCCAAGAAGCGCGCATAGCACACATACACTCAATTAATAACGAAGCGCCGCGCGGCTGCGGGTATTAATTTTCTCTCTCGAGCTCAGCGCGCGCGGGCAGAAGGAAAATCCGTTCGATTATTCAGAGAGAAGAGCCGCTTCTCCTCGAACGTTATGCAATTACCTTTCGATTAGTCGCCGGGAAAATCAATTATAAGGCGGAATCGAACGCGCGGTAGCCGAGCCGCTTTTCGGGCCGTGCGACGTGTGAGTGTGTACGGTTGGGAGAGCGGCGAACGGAAGCAGCGCTAAGCTGAGGCTTTTCTATAATTCAGGAGTGGGGCTGGCTTTCTTTTACTGCCGGCTCCTGATTTACGAGCTTCCGAGAGCAGAGGCGTTATTATACCGGATATTGGGCCCGTGGAGCGATGTCGAAGATCTCGCGCGGATTTCATTAGGAATTTCGATTAATTAGAGAGAGGGGGAGGTCGGAGGGGGGCTTGAGATGGATGGATAGAAAGGTGTAATTTGGTTTGTGCGGATGGGAGAGGAATTATAAAATGTTGCTATTATCATAATCGATATTTGAAATCTATGTGTGCGGCTGTAAGCAATATCAAGTATAGATTAACTTTATGGAAAGATTGTAAAACTATGTTTGATGCGTAACGATAAATTACGCACACTCGACTTCACTATAGAAAGTTCTTCATGTCTGAGAAAAGATACAAATAATTTGCTTTAATATTCCAGCATTGACAGTAATTTTTAAATATTACATAACGCTTGCTCCTTCAAATAAACATATTTACAATTATCAATTCAAATATGAAATGCTTCCTCAAGATCCCGTATCACCAAACAGGTGCCCGGTAATTCAACGGACAAATCACCTCCCGCCTCTTCATAAACAATCCACCGGCGTTAAAAATTTCCAAGCGCTCATTCTCAAAAATTAAACGACTCATCCCTCACCAAAACCAAAAAAAAAAACACTCGCATTCACACAGAGAATCAACGGGCGAATCCAAGCCACCTCGTCGGTCATACGGCCACCTATATAACGGCGCCCCGTGTCGCGCTTATACAGCTCGTGTCTCTCTCTCTCTCTCCTCGAAAAATCGAGCTTTCGCTTGCGAGAGCGCAGCTGCACTGCCGGCGATATTTCACGTATATATACCGCTCGCGCTTGAGAGAGAGGCTAATTGAATGCTACCACGGTAGTTCTGGGATTCCCTTCCGAGCGCGCGGAAAAAAAAAAGAAGGGCCAAATAAGCCGGGGACTGAGAAAGAATCGCCGGGGAGAGCCGGCGCAGCCCGGGAGGTCGTAAAGTCCGCTGAAACGCAATTAATAAACAAAATATTTACGAATTAGCGCGCGGGCCGCAATAATTTTCGGCGCGAAAATTTATACGAGTGTGTATGCGGGCAAGCTTGTGGGGCTTTGAGATTCATTAAGGTGCGTTACGCGCGTTTTGAGGAATAAATTTTTCGCGGAGGGGGGAGGTGTGACGCGCGGGTTTATTGATAGGTGAGGCGTTTGCGGGCTGTTAATAACGTTTTTGTAAAGTTTATGTTTGCTTAAGTAATGTTTAATTACTGGAGTTTGAATAGATAAACTTAACGAGGGAATAAAAGGACCATCCGATTTAACTGTTACACTAAGAAAATAAATATTCTAAGGGACACTAACAATTCGCCAAATTGGATGAAAGCGAAAAAAGTTAAATTAAATCCCGTAACCAAGCGCATCAATCCCAGCGGATAAGCAGCTCTCTCAAAAAAAGCTCTCCACAATTAAATTTAAAGGAACGAACGTAAAGAAGCGCCCGAACGTGCTGATAATTAAGTGAAAATTTTAGCGATCCCCGCTTAGCCAGAAACGCGCCAGCGCCAAAAAAGCCCCTTTCTCACACACGTACACACACACACACACAGCTCGCGAAAATAAAACTTTACAGTCCCACACGATCAGGCCGCTCGGCAAAAAAAAAAGACAGCTCGAAAGAGGGACAATAATTAACCGGCGGTTAGTTTACCGTGGCGCCCCGCCGTGGCTCCCGGCTGGCTCTCGCGCGCATAAAGATCGCAGAGGAGTCCGCATATATGTGTGTATATGCGCTCGCAGCGTCCTCTACAACACCTTCTTATAATTATCGGGGCGACAAATGAGCCTGGCCCCGGGATTATTTATCTCGGGGGATTATAATCCGCGCTTCTGAGATGCGGCTTCTATAGCTGGCTCTCGGCTATGTGTGTGTATACGTTCTTGGAACCGAGCCGGATTATACGGGCGCGCGGCGATCATTTGGATATATCTCGTGCGCGAGGCGAGAGAGAGGCTGGATGTTTGGAATTTTTCGTCGCTGCCGAGCGCGCGCGTATGGGTTTCTTGGTCTTTTTTTTTAAGAGGAGGTTTTAATGAGCCTGCTGATATGAGAAATGTAGTGATTGTAGTTATGGGAATGCGCCGAGAGGGAATGTATATACATAGGTATGTATTTATATGTGTACGCGATCGCAGGTCTGTTTGCACTTTGTAGCAGTTGTTCGCGACGAACGGGTTTAATAAAATCCGAGCGCGGAAAGTACATAAACGCGAAATACTCGCTTGGCATTATTTTATATTATACTGAATAAACGAAGCCTCAGAACTACTCCGTCCACCTCTAAAGTATAACACCTCAGTCCAGCTTTTAATCAAAGCCTCAACTCAGCGCGAAGCAGCTCGACGTGCCTCAAAGCACACAATGCCACACACGCTCCCTAATAAAATCGTCGTCCCGGCAATCATAGCCAGCGAAAAGCATCTCCTCCTCCTCGCAATAAAATAATACCCTCCTCCCGTCCTCTCAACGTAATAATTTAACCCAGCAACGTCCACGTCAAGCTCGCCTCTTTGCCAGACACTTTGCCGGTGTGCTCGCGCTGCTTTTCATCGTGTCCGAAGAGCGAATCCGATCCGCCGTGAGAGGGGGGACCTTGGCTCCGAGACGATATCCTTCTGGACAAGCGCGAATGAGAGGAGAATTTCAATTAACGCATTTGCATCGGGCGCGCGACCCCCCGCCTGCTCATTAACCGCGGGCTCTCGGCCACCTGATGGATAGGTCGATTATGCTTGGTAAGAGGAGAGGGAGGAGAGAGCTTGGGTATTTATTGGAAACGTTCGCGTATTAATTGCACGTCCAAGCAGCAGCCGCGTTATACGGGAGGGAATTGCGTGGAGAAAGAAAATACAGTTAGTTGCGGGGGGTTTTTTTTTCGTGGAGGTATGGAGAGAGGAGATTGCGGAGGAGAGATTCTAGCTGGTGCGATGCGGGAGCTGAGGAGGTGGAATGAGGTGAATTATGGCATGGGTGAGTGTAGAGAAGGTTTTGTTTTAACGTGGTGATGTGTACGAAATTTTGGGTGCATGGTTTCTTCTCGACTTTTAATAAAGTCAATGTAGTAAAGTACCCTAAACCAGCATAATTTTGGGACCCGCTCGGCCACTCCGTCTAATCAACCACAAAGACACCCGTAACAGCCATCTGCCGCTCATCTATCCCTCAAACTAACCGCGCGACCTGCATTCCCCTTCAAAAAAACCACACCGCGCAGTCAACGCATATTATACATACGGGCGTTTCTCACCCGTCTCCTCGCCACAAAGCCCTCAGACACGCATACTCTAAACGTGCACAGAGAAACAGCCCTCCCCTTACTCTCAGCATCGCACCTCGCTGGCTTATCGGGGCTAGATCAGCCCCCTGACAAATCGGCTCCTCGAGGAATAAGCCTTAAGGGCCCAGTCCACTTAACGCATTGATTGATTCGTGGACAGTGAGCCATATCGCCGGCCGATTTCCATCAACGTTACACAGCCAGCTCGAAAATTCCCCGGACCGCTCGCTGAGACACGCTTTTTTTCAGACACTCTCACACACACCTGCCTTCTAGATACACATAGCCGAGAAAGAGAGGAGAGAAAAAAGCAAAGGGTTATGCGCGTGGCTTTTTTATCGGCCTGCACCCGCGGAGGAATTAATTATCATGCGAAAAGCGCGCGAGAGATGCAAAAGAAAGACGGGCGAGAAAGGAGCAAGGTCGCACATCATGCACTTTATTACGAGCCGGCCGATATTATTTCATTCGGCCGTGTGTGCGAGAGAGGAGAAAAACGAAGGAGGCGCGACGAATCAACTCCCGGGCGATCGCGCGAGAATCGTAAATTCCGCCGCTTTATAAAGTGCGAATGCGGTTTTTACCCCGAAAGACACGAATTTTAATGACGCTGTCTTTGGGACGATCGTTTTGGTTTTTTGGTTTTTTTTTAGGTGGAGGATTGCTGTCTCAACGTGCGTTTATTATTTACGGGACGTTTCGCACTTAGGCGAGTGTGCGAGGCGCTTTTGAATGCTAATGCACAAGTGAAGTAATTTAAGTGGCGCTGGGTTAAGGCGTGATTTATGCCTTATTAACAGGTCGCTTTTTAATTGAATTTTATTGGCCGATCGCGGTGGAAGAAATATTTTTATGGAAATTTCGAGTATTAATTGTTATTGCGTGACGGGCTTGTTTAACGAAATGCAGAGTAGCTCGCTCGGCCGTTTAAAAATTGAAAGCCGGGATTAATGTTTAATGAAACGTTTTATTAGCCTCAAATATCGACAGCAGAGCTCGGTTAAAATGGAAATCCAATGTTCCTCCGGTTCATTATTTAACCAGGTGTATCAAACTTTAAAAGAGCCCGGTGGATTTAATATTTTAATAACTAATTCATTGAATTCCTGTGCAGCGGAGATCTGCGAATAAATCTTTGACTCGATTACGATGTATAAGTATAAACGTATGAAATCGAATTTAATATTAAAGCGCACAGACGTTATTTAATTTTCCGTCATTAATCATTGATTAACCACATTATAAAAGTTACTGAAACCATTATAAAAGATCAAATAACGAAAATTTATTCAAGCCTTAGAATAACGAAGCCAGGATCGTCATATACCTGCAACACTCAGAAATTCTATTTCAATATTAAAACGCAGTATTTCCAAGCGCAGAGGCCCAGCCCCTTATGCAATAAACAAGTAGCGCCATTTTAAACCGCCGTATTTTCCATACTTTGCAAGGTGCGTAAAATATGGAAAAAAATTTACAGCCTTATCAGCTGGTGATCGAGCAAAATATATACGCGCGCGATAAATAAAGGAGCCACACACACATCCTCAAATGCTCGCTCACTCGCGGGCCACGATAATTTTACGAGGCATAATTCACGCGGGTAATGATGTTCTTAGTCCCCCCGCGTCCGATATCCCACAAAAGCGCGCCGGGGACGAATAAAACGCACTTTCGACACGAAAATACCTCGCGAGTTTAGAGGGCTTAGCGCGCGCGTATATACCCCCCTCGCTTTAAAAGAGTCCCATTTTTATTCCACCCGAGCGCGCTGTTTCAATATATATAAAAAAATCCCAGGCTCGTTAGTTCGGATGTTTAAAGCGAGGCGACGAAACGGCTTTCGTGGAACTCAAGCGCGCAGACGATTATAATTGTAAATGCTACCATAAAGCAGGGGAGTGGGCCCAGGCCGAGAAGTCCGCGGGGGTCCGCTCGCTCCTGGAAGAATGGAGGGGGGGAGGGCTACTTGGCCGTGCCGTTCGCCGCGCGGACGTTAAATCATCGTTGCTGTCATCGGCTTCGTTATCGTCGGGGCCCTTCGATTATTGTATACGCGAAGATGCTTCGTGATGGTTACGTCTGGAGTTTTTGAGCTTGCTGGGTTTGTGGAACGAAGAGAGGGACTTTAACGAGCTGTACTTGCTTCTGGCTGGTTTATGTTGGCGCTATTGTTGGGTGATTGTGGCTTTTTTTGGGTACTGGCTAGTGGGATTTAGACGGTTATTACTGATTTAGTGGCGGGAATTCCAAGCGGACGAAGTCGTTAATGGTGGAGGGGTATTTTTGAGGCTCGATAATATCCGATGATTTTCAATAATACAAATGTCGGAGATAAGGATCGAATTTCGGTTGGGCGATGTGTTCTTGGGAGATTCACCAAAGCAGAAAATCAATAAGCGCTCGCGCGCGTAGAGGTGAAGTCGTCCGGGGCATGATTCTTCAAATCTCGCCTTTTAAGACAGCCTGATGAGCCTTGGATACAGACTAAAGACACGCTGACGTCCGAAGATAAAATCGTAAAGTATTTCACGAGTGTTCTTTCTATTTTCGGCCGCCATGCAGACTTTGAGCGAGGCACTTTTTTTATATGCGTTCCTGCTTGGAAAGATAGTGGTGAAACTTTTGTTGAGGTGGAAGAATTGTTAATAAAATAAAATACTTCTTGAATTCATTATTTTTATTAATTTTCAAATCAACCAAAACTTCATTCTTTCTAAAACGAACACACCTACTTGATCTCTCAACCCATTAATAGTAAAAAATTTTTAATTTCTTGAATTGCAGAAAATTTCAAAACCGCAAATTCTCGCAGCTCAATAACACATCAACCAAAACGCGAAAACTCAACCTCTCCCAACCCCCCTTAATTACTCGAAATTCCCAAAACCAAACAAAAAAAGGAAAAAGCGACCAGCCCTCGCGTATTAAGCCATAATTCACGCAATAATAAGCCCCCATAAATATAATCGTTAATTCGTTAGGCCCCGGCGCGCTGGACTCTCTCTCGTGTTTGTCAAAGACGCGCTTTTTGTCGCCTCCCTCCGCAGGTGCCTTCCACGTATAAAATCCCGCGACATAAACCAGCGGATGAGTTAGGGCCGCGCGCCGTGTATACCTTTCCAAAGTGATTTTTTTTTGCGCGCGCGAGCGAAGGAGCTGCTGCTGCTGCCGTGCGCGCGATAAAATATGTTACAGCCCGATGAGCTGCGGGAAGGTGAGGACGAATAAGTGGACTAAAGAGAGAGAGGGAGAGCTTTTTGGTTGATTTCTTCTTTTTTTTTGGTGGGGTGTGCTTAAGCTTCTCTTGGTGTCGCGAGGGTTTCTTATAGGGTCCATCATAAATACGGCGTATAAATAAGCGCGATGTACATGCGGAGATGCACGTGCGCGTGTTTATGCGCTTCTAAACGCGTCTTTGAGAGCGAGATTTTAGTGATAACTGCTGGATGAACGGTTAAGGTGCTGGAGGTGTGTATTCTCTTGAAGAGTCAAACCATTTTTCTCTAAGAATGTACGTGAAGCAGTAACTTCACAATCTACAAAACAATCAAAAACCTCTGTCATCGATATATTTAGTCGTCAATCCCGGCATCTCCAAAAAATTCACGTAAACCCGAAATATCTTAATAGAAAGCCCACGAAAACATCAATTCCCATTCTATAAATAAACACGTATCCCCGCAGGCCCCGTATACGCTTCGTCCTTTACACGAAAGATCCTCCGAAAAAAGCTTAAAAAGCGCTCGTATCTCAGGCGCTCCCGGTGCCCGCTCCATGTATACACACTCACCCACAAACATACCAATATACACTCTCACACACACACACACACACAGGGACACAGACAGTCAGGAGTAAATTAACGCGCCGGGCTCCGCGGGGGGCCGCGTCACTGTCCCCAGGCTCTCAAGCCCGCGGACGATATAGGTATACATACACGCGCCTGCCGGTCACCGCATTCCTTTGCCGCCCGCTGCTGCTGGCTGCTGCTGCTGCTGCTGCACTACTGCACCCTTCCTTTTCAGCTCGCTCTTTCCTTCTCCCTCTGAGAAAGAGAGAGAGAGAGAGAATTCCATGAGAGAGGCTCTGACACGCGCGCCCGTTTGCTGTGCAGCCTTTAGCCCACACCCTCTCTCTTCTTCTGCCTACTTTTATCCGTCTCACCTATACGGGCTTGGAGATGGTATCGCTCTCTCTCTCTCTCTTTTTCACGGTCTTGTGTGTCTCTTTTCCTCGCTGCTTTGCTCTTCTTTTCATTTTTCTTTGACTCTTGATGGTTTTTTTTTCTTTTTTTGGTGGTTCTTGGGGTTTTTTTTTCATCGCGTTCTTTTGGTTTCTCTTTTTCGAGCTCTTAAAAGCTCCGGGCCGCACTTTTTCACCTGTGCAAAAAGAGCGCTGGCCATTTTTCGGGATTTCACTTTTGAATTAATAATTTCGCGGGGTTTTAAGGTTCTGATCGTTTTTTGTATTAACCGGTAGCTCGCGTATCGTCCACTTCCATAAAAAAGAAATTAAAAAGTTCTTATTTTTAAATAAAAGTTGTGAACAGGATCGCACAGAAACTTTAAATAAACTTACCATTAAACCCGATTTCATAAACTTATCCACCTCCCTCATCAGAACCGAATCATATAAAATACCCCCCAATAAGACCCCCACATTCTTTTCATCCTAATTCCAAAACATCTCTCAATAACCCTCACAAAACAACCCCTTTCCCAACGACATCCCAGCATCCCCCAACTCGCGCAATTTTCCTTCAATTCCTCGCAATCCTCGCTCTCCACCCACCTCCAATATCCCACTCTCGTCCCAACACTATACACATCTCTCCATCCTCCTCTCCTACTGCAGCTCACTACGCACCACGCATATCCCGCTGAGCTCTATACACACGCATACATACCCATAGCGCCGTGGTAGGCATATACATACACATACCGGGTGTACAACCTGCCACTCGTCGCAGCCCACCCTGCAAGTGCGCGCTTCTCTCTCTCTTCTCTTTCTCGCGGCGCACTGAGAGCAGCGGCGATTGGTCGGCCGGCAAGACTCGCCCCTCTCGGTACCTGTGTATGTATATATAGATAGGATATACAGCTAGCCGAGCGCGGAGAGGTAGATCATCGACTGATGGATCGAGGGATATGCTTTTGTTTTTCTCTCTGATGGAACGAGCTGAGCTTTCTAATGGGAGGGATTTGATTGTTTTGTCGGGATTGGAAAAAGAGATGGTTTGTACGTTGATATTGTGGGTGGATGTGGTTTTGGATTGTTTGGTAAGGTGGATGGTGCGTTTGTCGTGAGGAAGGTGATGCTTAATTAATTATAGCTTTGATCGATGGTTGGTTTAATTCTTGGGGCCTATTAATCGGAATGGATAAGATCGGATCGTTTGTTTTCGAAGGAATGTTGATGACACCTATTGATACATTATAGGAGTCAAGAATTTCGACTAATAGTGGCTTAATTAAAATAAAATTACTATCGGCCAACATAATTCGTCAACATCAATAGAACCAATTCCTTAATTGTACCCTTTTCCATACCATTATTTAAATTTATTTAAATCTTTCCTCTACATTAAACATTCACCCACAACCGCAAAAAATCAATTTACAAACAATTAATCCCTTCGATACCCATCACCCCCAAAACGAAAAAAAAACCCACCTCAACCCCAAAAAAAAACTCTCATCCTAGTCACTATATGGGCGCGGAGCTCGCTCACGTGCGTCTGGGGGCCGGCTTTTGTCCACTCGTATACAAAGCTAACAAGATGTTTCACGGATCAGCGTAGTGCCAAGAGATCAGATATAACACGCTTATACGGAGCTCTCGGGCCGGATTTTCAAGCCTCTCTCTCCTCCTGCGAGTCTGTGACGAGGCAAGCGTGGCAGGCAGAAACTCTGCATAACATTAATAATTCCCGCGCGCGAGCGCAGCGGGCTTCGAGCATGAATTTCAGGAAAGCAAATCACCACGTTGCTACCTACTCGCTCTGTCGTCTTCTCTCTTTTTACGCGCCTTCTCCTCTCCTTCTCTTCTTTAAGAACTGCTGCGCTTTATTCCTCGGCCTTTCGCTTGCCTTTTTTCTCTCTCTCTTTTTCTTTACGAGAAGAGCCGTCAAATTTCTCTCTCTCTCTCGGTTGTTGAGTGTGTATACCGAGGGCGGACGAAAATTAAATTCCATTTATTTGTTGTCACTCGTAAGCGGGATAGCAGCAGGAGCAAAAAGCCGGTTATCTAATCGGCCGGCATTTGTATCTCCGATGGCTTTGTGCCTATGACGGATACACTCAATTATCGGGAGGGAAAAAACGAAGTGGACGCCAGAGAGAGCCGGACGACACGAGGACGACGTGAATGAGAACGAGATGCGGAGCAAGCGTGAGGCGGTAGCTGTCGAGGTATGCGCGTAAGTGAAAATGTAAATTTATGGATCGGATAAATGATTTCGAGATGTGCGTGCGGCGATCTTATTAATTGTCAAAGTGTGAATGAGGATGTGGTTATGGATATGAGGTTTAATGTGATGTGGAGGCAGTTTTGTTAGCGAGGATTTTGGGAACCTTGTTTTTTTGTTTTTAATTATCGATTAAAAATAAATTGAAAAATTTACGGTTGTCGAGATGTTGTTTCAATTGTGAATAACAAGAATTTCAAATCTTTTCAAGATTATTCTCTGATCAAAAATAAAATTGTTTAAATTTGAGCTAAGAAACTTAAATATTTATACTGTAGAAATAAATTTCAAAATTTTTTATCGATTAAATTAAGAATAACGTGTTTATATTAAATAAGGTTACGCTCAAAATTATCCTTGCACAAGCCAAATTTATCGATCCGGTTGATATATTCTGGAAAATTTGTTAAAGTTGTTCTTAAGAAACTGCATTTCGTTTTACAATTTTAAATCAGATTTAATTTAAATTTATTTTTACATATAGAATTTTAGTAATAAAATTGTAGTTTATTTGGATAAAATGTAATTATATTGACATTTTCGTGTCAAAGGCTAGTTGCTAGCTCATCCTAGTAAAATATTCTCACAATCTGTCTTTTTAAATAAATAAAGTTAACAATACACTTAACAATAAGCGAAAGTTATTAAAAAGTTTGATTATATCTAAACTTAGCAAGAATTATCGCTTTTTCTTTTTTCATTTTTTAATTTTAAGATTTGATCTCTATAACGTACACCAATCTTTAAGATAGCTTGTACCAATTTTTTATTGACATAAAATAATTTATCTACAGTACTGCAAAAGCTTGAGATAGTAAACTGATAATATTTTATCATACATTTCATAAAGTACCTTCATTCAAATTAATGGAACGTACTTTTTATCTAACATTATCAATATTCATATTGCTATTTTGATACACATGTTACAGAAAACAGTCCGTTAACTGAACTTTTGGTGTATTTAGGTTTACCAGAAAATATTGATATGAGTTAGTTTCAGTATTATTATCATGCGAGATAGAGAATCAAGAGAGATTTTTCTAAAGAATTAAGCAATTAATTATATTAGGTAAATTTTCTATTTTGTTAATTTCATTTTCCTCTGTACCATATATTTTACTTTCTTTTTATCTTCTAAATTAAACACTTATTCATTTACCTTATCCATAAGCAGTGATTTTTTTTCGATTTTAGTTTTGTTTATTGTCTAATGGCAATGCGTCGTTTTAATCTCAATCATATTTTACAAAAATTAGTACATCCCAATTTGTTATATTTACTTTAAGAATTAAGCACTTTTTTATTCTAAAAAGTACAATTGCGCTTCTACTAAATTAACTTTTTGTGCAAACATTAAGAGGTAAATGTAACCTCTTTAAGGATTGTTACAGATCGATATTTCGTTATATATATATATTTATTATATAAACAAAACTGTTACGTGAATTAGAAAATGAATAACTGAACAATTCAAATCGAAATGTAACTATACGCCTTAATTACATCTGAAGATTCAGCTTCTAAAACAATTAATAGCCGTTGCGCGGCAAGCAATTTCATTATTATAGCCAGTATCGCTGTGGCCTCCGAGGCAAATAGATCGCTTTTTGAAAAGATAAAATAAAAGTCATTCAAATTTGATTTGTTATGTTTTTGAGTTCTCTCCTGCCGTAAGTTTCCGCTTGGAACGGGAACCAGAGTACTTATAAGGAATTTTTTACAAAAACAAACTTTATAAGAGCAACTACTTATATATTTCGTGCACTGTGCGCTGTATCATGGATTAAAAGTAAGTTAGGTCCAATAATTTTAATTTAAATATGAATTTCAATATAAAAATTGTAACTAAAATGTAACTAAATTGTCAAACAACAGCAAAAAATTCTTTTTTGTAAAAAGTTTGGATGCTTTTGATTATTATTTAATATTAGTAAAATTTTATATGAAAATTTTATATGAGAATAATAATTTTTTTTCTTGTTAATTGATAATTTTTTCAAAGTATTGTTAAAAAGGACCAATTTTTTAACAAGAAAGTTCAACTACAGCAACCAATTTTTCATATTTAATTTTCAATTCTTAAAAAATTTCTTGACTTCAAGTTATTGTTTCGACAGAAAACAATAACGTAATAACGCTGTATTTGCAAAAAAAACTAATGAAAAAATGGGTTTTTTCATTCTCTTTACAATGAGTGTTTCACGTCACCTTAATGTTGAAAGATTGTACTTCATTGTTAATAATTCATAACGTGTTTACCAAGTACAGTTTTCATTGCAATATATATTTTTCATTAACAAAATTATTTTACAAAGTAATACATACTTTATTAAGTATCAACATTTGTAAAATGTCTAAAAATAATTCGAATTCATATTAAAACTTTTCATATCCCCAAAGAGAAATGAATAAAAAAAAGTAACGTCTCCGTTGATGCATCGCCTACATCCTTCTAAAACCGAACCAAAAGGAGTTCCTTATCGAATCCAGTAGCCATTTACATCTCTCCTCGGCACGCAGCCACCTCGGTCCAATATAACAGATACATTCAATTATCGATAAAAAATAAAGCAAAGCAAACAGAGCGCTGGGCTCGAGAGCAGCTCGCGCGCGAAGAAATAAATAGAACAAAACGAGTCAAGTAGGAAGCGCCCACTCGTCTCTCTCTCTCTCTCCTCTCTCGCGAGATAAAAAACGAAGGAAGCAGCGGGAGCAGCCGAGAGAGACGTTTTAAATACGATTCGGCGGGACTTGTTTCTCTCTTGTTTTTCGCGCTCGTAAAAAAGGCGCTGCTCTCTCGCGAACGTATATAAAAGCTAGCGAGAAAGAGAGAGAGAGAGCAAAGGCAGGATGCGGATTTACGAGTGGTACACAGTGATTCATATCGCGAGGCTCGCGCAGAAACAAAAATCGCTGACAAGAACGCGCAGGTAGCGCGAAGAATAAGCTCGCTCTCTCGCTCCTCTCTCTGCTCATATGCTAATCGCTCGCTCGCTCGCGCTCGCATATAGGGATATACCGAAGCTGTGTCTGTGCGCGAGCGTCGACGAACTTTTATTCCACTTCCCGCTGGGAGAGACGAAAATCTTTTTTTCTTCCTCGTTCGATCGCTGGGTGGTGGTGGGACTTAAACGCCTCTTTCGTCGTCGTTATTTATTGGCGTAATGATTCATGTCTTCGTCTCTCTCGCTCGCTCTGCGTGACTCTTTTTTTCCTCTCTCGCTCGCTCTCATACGGCTCTCTCTGCGCGTTTATTTTGAATAAAAATCGTATTTGTTTTCCGAGCGCGCGCGCACCAGTCGTAACGTTAATTTTCGTAATATTTCCCTGTCGTTTTTATATTCGAGCTCGCGCGCGCGCGCACGAGAGCACCGGAGAGCTGGCAACTCTCCACGCTGTTTATATGCGCGAGTCGAGTCGCTTTTTAAATACCCCCGCAGCCCGTAGATTTTTCATTTTTTGGTCTCGTCAAATAACTTGCTTATTTTCACGTTCTCTCTCTCGCTCGCTCGCTCGCGCGCGCAGCGAGGAGAGCAAATCAGAGGAGATGAAAAAAAGAGAACGATCGCCTCCTGACTTGTAAATTTTTCTCTTTACAGCGCGCTCTGCGGCTTCGCGATGGAACAGATTTCGAGAGGGATAGGCATTCCTGAACGCGAAGCTTAAATGATTTTGGACTTAAAATCACTTTTGGTTACACGCGAGACTGACTCCGCACGGATTTATTATTTTGCCGAATTTTTGCGGAGGATGTATGCGCTGATGTTTTTAATGATTGTTTGGAGCTTCTTGATAAGCTGTTGATTATTATTAATGTTGTATTATAAATTTGTTATATTATCGTAAACAATTTTTAATATATAGTGTATCTTGATAAATAACTACTGATTTTGTTGTTCGAAATAAATTTTTTATTTTTTGAGAAAGTGAAAATCGCTGATAATGTGTTACTAGATATAAGAAGTTACATTTGTGCACACGACAAATGTCTACTTCAGCGCAATCGCTCTCATCACTGAATATCTACTTACAATTGGAAAAAATACTTAAAAACAAAATTGATTTAAATGCGATTGCTACTCTCGCAAATAGCTTAATCACCATAACCATCACAATAGTTTCGTAAGAAATTTTGGACCACAATACCTACTCTAAACTCACGAATTACAATGAAAAATTGAATGCAGATTGTGTTTATTGTCTCGATATCAAACTAAATGGTATCAAACATGTACATTACGTGAAGGGAGAACAGAAAAATAAAAATAACACGGAAAACGTAAAAGCTAAATATAAACCAATAGAAACAGTATTTTCAAAATTGAACAAAAAAGCAGATAAAAATGCGAAAAAACATTATTAAAACAATGCTCAAACCCTCCAGGTAACGAGGTTGAGCCAAACAATTGTTACCGTATGTCGTACGGTGATATAAATTATCTAAGAAACAAACATATACAAATTCAATGCATTCGATATCAAGACAACCTAAATATAAAGATATGATTGAAGCGTTCTATGGAAGAAGGGCGTATATCCCATTTAATTAACATTGCTTATAGGCCCTTCTTCCATAGAACGCTTCAATTGTAGTAGATGATATAGTTTTTACATCAAATTACAAACGTGATTCTGCCCTCCAACACAATAAAATATTTCCACACTACAGAGTAACATGTACAGTAGGCCTAACGTGTCCAGCGAGATTAAATAATTTTGAAAAAGAAATCTACAAGAGAAGTAGAAACGCATCTACAGAGATGTTTACAAAAGCAAGTGCGATGTTAGGTAGATATTGGCGCTGAATACAGATAATGCAATTTTGTATTCCGATTTGACCTAGTGACGCAATTACTAGGACTCAAGTTAAGGAATGCACAACAGATGACTTAGCGTAATATTTTTTAGCTGTAAGTTACTTAAGTTTTTAGTTTTATATCGAGCTAGACTAGCGAACAGGAAACCTTTTCCTCTATTGGGTTACTTTTGTAATGTGGTTATATGTGGAATTTTACTTTATTGTAAACCATTGTACATTTCTACTCTGGTTAATAATTTCTACTTTGGTTTTATATTAGAATGTTTTAAACATTTATCTAAAGTATTAGCTTGAGTCCCATATGTGAATTCGAAAAACTGATACCAATCTATGTCAATAATTGCATCCTGTATTATTAGCTCTTCTATAAGAAGTCAAATATTCGAATAACCCAATCGCTCGTATTATAATCGCTATTATCCTAAAAAACGTAAAATTCTTGTTCAAACATTTTTCAATATTCTTGAGTGTACTTTTAATAACATCATTGACATCGACGGAACTGTTATTATCATATACGTCGGCATTGCAGTCACAGACGTCTGTGTCATCGTCATGGTCATTATCTTTGCCATCGTCACAGCTTCGTAGTTTCTTAATAGAGAATTTATCCGCTTATCTTTGATGTTTCCGTAATTATATATAACTTATAGTTTTCTCTGATTCTGTCCGTAAGTTCACTTCTACCGATCAAAAAATCGAATAGGACAGATGATGATTATACTACGTATGTACTTTGCGATTACTACTTCTTCTCTTCTTCTAATAATACAAATTTAAAAATATTACAAATATGCCATGAGATATTTTCTAAAAAATAATTTAAAGTGTCATTTTATAGACATATTTACATCCGTCGGAAAACGTTTCTTGTCAAAAATAATAAAGGTAGTTGAAATAGGATCATTGGATTGAAGGTAATGATCCAATATCCGAAAAAAATGTTTTACTTGGAGTAGTTTTAGTTAGAGAGAAAGACTTTTTCGACCTTCTGCATTGATATAACCTCGGATATAACCGACGTATGTCTTTCTGCATCATGATAATTAAAGCTAAATGCACTATGACATTCTGATAGATTAAGTTTTATTGCATATTTTAGTACAAATATTAATATATTTCAGTCTTTTACATGGCGGCCGCGTAATCATAAATAAAATGTGTTGTAACACTAAATGTAGCTTTAACATGGTTTTTCGACTGTTGTATCATAACGTATAGTTCGATACTTGTGTACAAATTTATTTTTAACTTGTGAGACTTTTCACCCACGCTTCACTCTGGCAAAAAACGTCTCCTAAGGTACATAATCAACTTCCACACCCGTGTCGAAACGTACTATTGTCTTTAACTTCTCCACACAAAGCAAACCAATCGCCAAAATTCACAGACAAATTGATTCGAATTAGTTCCCAATGGCAAGTAATACCATTCTCTCTCTTCCTCTCTCTTTCTCTCTTTTGCTCCATGCACATATATCCGAGCCATGCGCACGTACGATACGACCGCCCACTCTCCTCTCCTCTCTCTCTCTCTCTCACTCTCTGTGCCTATAAATCGCAGCCCGGCATTAGAGAGCGAGAGCCGCGCGCGCGCTCATTACGCTCCATGCGCCGCCTAATACTTAAAGGCCGGCACGAAGGCGGTGCGCGCGATATTACGCGCGGCGGGCGCGCGCGCACTCAGCGCTCGATCTTGTGCATCTGCGATATTATGCAGCGGCGGCGGCGGCGGCGGCACCGGAGGCGTCTTACGCCTGCCGATCATCGCTCGCGCGTTTCGCATCACGTGTGAAAGTAAATCGCGCGGCGATATTGAGTCATTTAGCGTGGCGGCCGCCGCCGCGGCAGCGGCTATGTATTTTTCGCCACGTCAATTTCTCCGCTCGCGCGCGCGCGGTAGGCGAGAGAGAGAGAGAGAGAGCCGAGCCTGCGAGCTATAATGCGCGCGCTTCGTCGGCGGTAATTGAGAAGCAGCGGGATACCGGATAAGCGCGGAGGCGGGAACTAAGCGAGCCGCGGACTTTTATGGGCTTTTCTCGGCGTTATTGTGCTAGAGAGAGCCGGGCGCTGCTGGCTTGTATGCGCGAATGCATTGTCGGGACACGCGCGCTTGCAACACAAGTTTTGCCACCGTTTGCTGTACAAGAGCTGCTGAATCTTTAAGGATGAGGTTAACTGTTGTCGAGGGACCTGCGCTTGTGAGATTTGAAGCCAGTAGTGGACAATTAGTGGTGTACGGAAAAAGAAATATTAAAGAAGACAATTTAGTCAGTCTTGTTTGTTCTACTTATAATTTTTAAATTATTACGTCTGCGTATTTTTTATCTCAATTTTTCACGGGCTATTCCAAGTATTCATATAATTTGAAAACTTTTCAGTAATGAAATAATATTTTGTAATTATTATAAATTGTCTTCGAGAAATATAAATCAGAATGCAATAATGACTACTTGAAGTGTTCCACTTAAGAATTATTTTTACTGTAATAATATCATACTGAGTTTACATATAGTCTTACAAAACAGAGAATACATAATCTAATATGCACAGATTTCCTGTATATATAATAGTGTAGATGACCAGTATAGATAGTTATAGATAGTATAGATAGTACAGATGACTAGTAATTAAGTGTGCGCCTACTTAGCTCTGTTATACTCTGTAGCCAATTACCTTAACAGCACATAATGTTTGAAAAATGTTTAAGAAATGTTAGAAAGCAGACCACTAAACGTTTTTATAAAAGTATAAATTAGGTTACTCAAACGTTTAAATAACATTCAGCATGTCCGCTAATTAGTTTAAAACAAAATGTTGATTTAACATTATTGTATCAACATTTAATAAGTGTTATTCAAATGTTTATCAGATGTTGTACCAAAATAAATAATTTTAATTTTATTTTAACAAAACATTTTTTAAACATTTTTTAAATTGTAAAAAAAAATAAAATGTTTAGTTAAAGTCTTTGACACATTTTTTATTCGTTTTTTGATGGGGGTGCTCGTTATCTTTCACTTTTCATCTATTTATCTATACGTACATATGTATATATAGATAATATATAGGTGAAAGATGAAATATATATATATAGCTCATTTCTATCTTCTAATTATTAATAATGCTGTTGTAAGAGTTGTGTCAGAAATATTGATATACCGAGGATCGAAGAGCTATGAAATCTGAATTAATTTATTACTATAAATATGTCACTAATTAGATCTTTTAATAAGGCCTTATCTAATTCCTTACACGGATTGTGAAGCAACCTCCTGAATTCCGTCTTTACCGCGAAACCATAAATCTTGTTGCTAGACTTGTTGTCTTCGCTGCTAGACCCTCAATCCAGCAGTGGTACAGAACTGACACGCGCTTTTTTCCGAATTTCAATTAAAAAGTCAGCTTGCATGTACACAATTTTTGAGTATTAGAACTCTCTTATGATTGCTTTTGTTAATCTGTATCACGTTGCTTAGGAATTCATCAATAACTGGTATTAAAGTTTTTTGGAGATCGTTTGAATACAGGTATTATAAAGAGTACATTTTTTGCATAAAATGTGGTACAAAAAATAAGCGCCTCGTTTTAATATTAAAAAAATAATTTTAATATTGAAACTGTCAGAAATCTTTTGCAATACCGATATACTTTGTTTTGTTTGATTTGTTTTTATATATAATGTATACTGGAGCCGAACATATTCGTGTAGAATATTTTGAATTTTTTCAAATTTTGTCGTGGTATTTGATGGACTATCGCGGAAGTTAGGTCAATCAGATAATCTGACTGATCTAAGCTCCATCATAGTACATCAAACACCTCGACAAAATTTGAGAAAATTGAAAGCATTTCATACGAATATGTTCGGTTCCAGTATACTTTTAATGATCGCGACGATTGATACTAAAATCTGTTTTGGTACATGTTACGGAAACGACATTTGAGGCCTATATTATTGTGTAGTTATAAATGATAGCTTGTGAGCTCATTTTTAACTATTGGGAAATGTAGTTGGCGATGCCAGATATGCATAAAACCCACGTTATAATTTTTTTTTTCAATCTATTAGCGTATAGTAGCTAGATACTCGGAATACGCAAGTATATATATACTAGGGGGGCGTCGCCGCCCTGCGCGCTTCGCGCACCAATCTCATATTCTTGAATCTTGAAAAACAAATGGATCTAAGAACAATGTTAAAAAATCAAAAAATAACCTGAGAAAGTGACAAAATAATGTAAAACCCTCTAAAATAAAGGTTACT